>WJSH01020020.1:325606-352465 GCA_009757365.2 Lepidium campestre | reverse complement strand
GTTAGGGAAAAGATCAAATTCAGGTAACGAGGAAAATAATCGTCGACTGAAATCTTTTCTAGACAAACTGACTGATAGAAAAGCTTGGAGGATTGATCATGAAGGAGGAAGCTATGAATTCACCAAATGTGATGATGATTATGAGATTGATCTTGAAAGGCCATCGTCTGCTAGTAGCCCCACGAGTGTACTCAAGAACAAAGATTCCATTAGCGACGACTGTTTCTTGTGTTCCCAGCAGATTACAGAGGAAGAGGAAGAAGTTTTTGATGATGCTTATGACAACTGGGACTGTTTTACTGATGCGTTAAATTCCTTTGAGACAGCAGATTCGGAGCAAGAAGAAGATCCAAGTCCAAGTATAAGCCAGAGGAAAGAGAAGCCTTCACCTAAGAAGCTCTTTCATAAAGACAAACAATGCAAGCCAGACACTTCACCTGAAAAGACGATTCACAAAAACAGTAAAAAGAAGAAGAAACCTGGGAAGCAAGAAAGTGATGATGAAAAACATGAATGCCCTATTTGCTCTGAGGAAATGGATGCAACGGATCTAAGTTTTAAACCATGTCCCTGTGGGTTTCGGCTTTGTCTCTTCTGCCATAAGAAGATCAACGAAAACGACGCACGTTGTCCAGCTTGCAGGAACAAGTATGATCAGACTAGTAGTAACAATGGAGACGTAAGTTTCCAGCAACGAGGTGGTGGTACACTTCGCTTGTCTCCGTCGTTCAAAGGAGTTGACAGAGCGTAAGAGAGAATAAAAGCCAGAGTGTTTCATGAAGCTCTTTTTTTCTTTTTTTTCATCAGACAATTTTGTGGTGTTGATTAGATTGTCATCTCGGCAATAAAATTTTCATTGATGTTTGTGAATCATATACATAATAAACCAGGATTATTCTTTTATTCAATACATCAATAGATCATTCATTATTAAAGAAAAGTTGGACTTCACGATGGCACAAACAAATCTCACAAGCAGATGAACTAATCATGTCGTTGTCTTCACCATAACGATACCAACCACGAACATTGTTTACTAAGAAGCTCTCAGTTCGACCATCGCAATTGCAGTTCTCACGAACATAGCTTCTTTGAAGCTGTGTCATCATCAGTTCGCCGCACCACCAAAGATTATCTCGGATATTTTTGCGATGTTTTTCCATAACCTGGATCGTAGTCGACATCAAAGGTTTTCTTAGGGAAGACAAGATCTTGAAACCCTGTTGTTTTGTTTCTCCTCCAAGGCAGATTAAGACCAATCCATATACATATCGTGCTTCTTGAATTCCCACGTCTGAAGCTTTGGCTATATATTTGAGTCCTTTGTCTTGTTGTTTTTCATCGCTGTTTTGATCAAAGTATTTTACGAGTCCTTCACGATATGTTGCTTCAGGGTTTCCACTTTTGCGACATTTTTTGACAAATTTGGAAATCTTTCCACGGTTAAACCATGGAAAAAGAGGGATTTCATGGAAGGAAAGTCGGTGTAGAACGTATGGATCGTTACTGAAACGTTGAAACTTCTTCGAAACTAACTGGAGATTGTGAATCTCGGATACCGAAGAAGCTGCAACACATGAAGAGATTTCAACAAGAAGGTCTTCAGGTAGAGAACTTAGAGAAACAGAAACTGTCCTTCTGTGAGAATTTTCGAAAGAAGAAGAGATCATGTTTATTGTTTGAGATTGAATCTATTGTCTCTGTTGAATTATCGAGTCATCAGGTCTTTATATAACAATGTTTGGATTTCGTTTTCCTTATTGGAAAAGGAAATAGAATTACAAAATTTAAGAATATGACAAATTGTTTGAAAAAGGAAAACTTGAATCTCAAGTTTGTTTTTTTCTTAAAAAAATGGAAATATACTTGATTGGCAACACATCCAAGTTCTCATTTACCGTTCACTTTAATTGGAGACTTTTATTTTTTATTTTTTAAACAATAAGTGGATCGACAAGAATCCGATCCAAAGCCCAAATCATATTATAGGCTCGATTCAAAACCCAAACTCTATTACACGATGATACGGTGTAATGCAATTTAGGGTCGAACTTGTGGAGAAAATAGTAGGAAAATATTTGATTGGATCTCAGACTCTTAAGGAATCTTTTTGCTCAAGGAAGTTGATGAGCTTTTACAAAATGTTACTAAAGAAAGAAAGAACCATTGGAACAAGAAACAAGAGAGTGTGAATTGGTTAAGCAATACATCTACAGAGGCTGCATTCTTATTATAAGATTCAGTTTGATGACATTTTTTACACTCCACAACAAATATAGTAACTACGTAATCATAACTGTGATATACTTTGTCAAACTCCTGTCCTGAAGACATGATCATGGTATTATCATTTATCTCAGCTTAAAAGACAACCTTTATATCAGTTTCATTCCAAAGGATTTGTCTTCTTGGACTCTATAGTCGTTCATAAACAAGTTTTTCAGACTGCAGAAGATTTCAAGAAGATAGAAAAACAATCATGAGTCGACAAGAGGAACAATGTTACTTAATGTATGATGTAATGAGAAATTTTGAGTACCTTAATGAGCATATCTGTTGGTAACCAAGCCGGTGCAGTCGGAATACCAACCCATCCAACCTAAAAACTCCAAGAAGATTTACAATTCACATCTTGTTTATCTCTTTTATGCAACAGAGTAAACCAATGTGTGTGAAAACTTACAAGTGCATACTCTCCTGTCTCAAAGACACGAAGGTCCAGAACCTGCAAAATTTAGGTACTTGTTCGGAGCAATCTCATGCAAGTTGTATTTGAAAAGGGATTGAATTGGGATGTTGTTATACCTCGCCACGATCTTCGTAGATGTAATCAAGTCCTTTGTAGAAAGGAGGATGTCCAACTGATAAGTACTGTGATCTCAACAAAACGAAGCAAAACGTTTCAGAGACAGATTCCAAAGTAGAAGCTTCAAAACTGAGAAAGATTTTGAACCTACATTGATGCTGTTAAGGTACTTCTCTTTGTCCACACGAACGATTTGACCCTTCTTCACTGTTTTCTCATTCACCACATCCAAAAAATGTATTAAGAATCTGTTATTGCAATCAAAATTTGAAACAGAATTGAGACAAAAACAGACTTGAGTAAACAGGTTTCTTAGGAAGCTTTTTAGGGGTTTTGGTTGAAGCTGATGATGCTTCTCCCTCTTCGGACTTGGCTTGTGTGCTCTGTTTTTCTTTCTCTGCCTCTGCTTTGACTGTGAATTGAGGAAGATATCGAAGCGGGAATCTTCTAGAAGAAATTGGCAGTGAAGAAGAGATGGTAGAAAGAGAAGAAAGCTGAGACAGAGTCGTTGAGAAAGCCATTGGAGATACGCACCACCAAAATTTCTGTGTTCTTGAAAATTTGGGATAAGACCACAATGGCGTAGAAATCTCAACGGTCTAAAACAGGCATCGCTGAACCAATCATAATGTGCCACGTAATTGCTACATATTATTTCCTCTGTTATACAACTATTTTTTTCATTATTATTCATCAATATCTACATTTAATAAAATTGTACTTTTTCTTTTGTTGTACTTACACTTAGTTTTTTTACAAACGGAGGGACCCGAAGTTAAAGCTATCTGAACCGACCTAAAATATATCTCAGTTTCTATATAATATCTAAATTGTCAAACATCGAAAATCCAAAGATCTTATCTATACTGAACCGAAACTCGACGTGCCCAGACCTATGATGGTAATCGGGATCTTTATTTTTTTTAAATTTTTTGGCAAAGATAATGATCTAAAATTGCAAATATCAAAACAAGACTTTTACCCATACAACTTAGCTCAATGTATATTACAGAAAACCCATAAAAACATAAAAAAAAAGTTGAGCTCAATCATGAGGCCTAGATTCTAATTTCATCCGCTTAGAAGATGAAGTATCCTCATCCAGAGAAGAAACATCTTGAGACGACGAAGAAGATATTGATGATGTAGATGAATCAAAGTCGGTTTGAAGGATTCTCTTAGGACTAAAGCTTTTGTTTTTACTTTCTTCAGCTTCACTACTTCTCATTATAAGTTCTTTTAACCGCTTCACGTCTACTAATTTCACCGGTTTTAGCAGAAAATCCTCTGCTCCTTCTGTCATACATCTACAACAAAAGATATTACAGTGTTGAGACTCATTGATTCAGTACTATGTATCATAATTACAGCCACTTACTGTTCTATACGAAGTTGTATATTCTCAGACGACATTATCACTACTGGTATCTCTTTGAATGCTGAAGACTCCTAATAAGAGCAAACATATGCAACATCGTTTGTGTAAACAAGTAACCACGAGAAAATCTTACTCTGATATATAACAGAAAAAACAAAAGTTACTTTGATTTTCTTGAGGAGTTCATATCCTGTTAGTCCCGGCATTGAGTAATCTGTTACTATCAAGTTCACCTTCAAATCCTGTTTATCAAAATTTGCAGTACCTTAAAATCTTAATTTACAAATAAACTGATCAAAACTTTGATTCTTATTGTTCAATCTTAGATTTCTTGACCAAACAGTTTCAAGTTTTTATCTTTAGGGTATTTTCTTTTGGTTTGAAAACAGAGAAATTCTAAAAAATGAAATAATAATACCTTAAGATCAGAAGATCCTTTGCCTCCATCTAAACCAAGATACTGAAGAGCCCGAGTCGCACTATCAACAGTCGTCACTGTAGAATCAAACCCAGAAATTGTATCCAAAAAAGGAATCAGAAACCAGACAAAAGAGGAGGAGAAGATATAACAGAAACGGCTTTGCATTTACCTTTACAAGCAGAGATCTTAAGTAATCTCTCAATAACCTTACGATCCACGAAACTATCATCAACAGCGAGAACATGCAACTCCGAGGAAGAAGAAGAAGATAAATCTCGAACTGCCATTGTTGTCTCTTGAAAACAAAAATCAAAGGAAGCGTTTTAACTTTTAAGATTGAACGTCAAAGGACGCAGAAATCAATGTGAGGGAAGAAAAGGAGTTACATAAATAAGAGAGAGAGAGAAAGAATGTGAAAGATGGGATCTTGATGTAGTTGTTATAAAGATCTTGAGAATCTAAAGAGATGAGTGATGTGTATGTGTTTATGTGTTGTCAGATAACGTAATATTGTGTCTTCACGGTCAAAATCTTTTGAGGGTCCCTTTTGATTTTACGATCCTTTGTCTGCTCTTTCTCTCAATTAGACAACGACAACTCTCTTCAACTATTGTTTTCTTTTTCTTTTTGGTAATCAGTAATTAAGTCACTTCACTTGCCTTTTCATTACAAAAAAGAATTACAATTTTAAAACCGCTAATACTGATGTGTATCCCAGATTTATACACGACACGGATTTATACTCGGGTCTAGGATAGGTATGCTTCCCAATTTCAATAAACAGGGCATATATGGGAGTCCAGCATATATGCTGAAGTTGAAGAAGTTTTATGAGTGATGACATGTCTACTCTTCCTTAATATTTTGGATGTAGCGATGACTACAAATTTTCTTTCATGGCCGGCATTCTCCCTTTACACAGAAGTGTTTGCGAGTTTGAGTAGTTCTTTTTCATTATTTATTTTTTATGTTAATCCATCGGTCCTTAAATCACAAAATAGACTCCTTCGCTCTTTATACCACATAAGCGGGTGAAGTATAATATAGGGATTACACGTTGACAAAAAAAAAATACTTATGTGTATATGTACGTACGTACCTCAATCGAAAGTTCAGACTACTCTAAAGTTCAATGGTTATGACTATTTGGTCATGTCGAAACTTAGACCTGAGTGATACAAAATATTGAACCAGTCGATGAATCGTCTTTTTAGCAAATCGCTCTGTACTTCAGCCGGCGGATTCAATCTGAAACCGCCACAGGCTGATTCCGCCGCCATTGCTAAAATAATTCTCTCTTCTCCCATTACGACTCACCACCAAACCATAGACGATCAATTTCTACTCTCTACCAAAACAACCCCATGGACCCCACTTCTCGTGAACTCTGTTCTCAAGCATCTCTGGAATCACGGCCCTAAAGCCCTCCAATTCTTTCACTTTCTCGATCATTACCACCGTGATTATGTCCATGCCGCTTCCTCCTTCGATCTCGCCATCGACATCGCCGCCCGTTTACAAGACCACACAACCGTCTGGTCCCTCATCCACCGTTTGCGCTCTCTCCGCCTCGGTCCTTCTCCCAAAACCTTTGCAATCATCTCTGAGAGGTATGCTTCCGCTGGAAAACCAGATAAAGCGGTCAAATTGTTTCTGAATATGCACGAACATGGATGTTTTCAGGATTTGGCTTCTTTCAATACGATTCTCGATGTGCTTTGCAAATCTAAACGCGTAGAGAAAGCTCATGAGTTGTTTAGGGCTCTTAGGGGAAGATTTAGTGCTGATACAGTTACTTACAATGTGATTGTTAATGGTTGGTGTTTGATTAAACGGACTCCTAAGGCTTTGGAGGTTTTGAAGGAGATGGTTGAGAGAGGGATAAACCCTAATTTGACTACTTATAACACAATGCTCAAAGGGTTTTTCCGAGCAGGGCAGATTAGACAGGCTTGGGAATTCTTCTTGGAGATGAAGAAACGCAAGTGTGAAATCGATGTTGTTACTTATACAACAGTGATTCATGGATTTGGTGTGGCTGGGGAGATAAAGCGGGCCAGGAATGTTTTCGATGAGATGATTAGAGAAGGTGTGCTTCCTTCTGTTGCGACATACAATGCTTTGATTCAAGTTCTGTGTAAGAAAGACAGCGTAGAAAATGCGCTTGTGGTGTTTGAGGAAATGGTGAGGAAAGGTTATGAACCGAATGTGACGACTTATAATGTGTTGATAAGAGGGTTGTTTCACGCTGGATTGTTCAGTCGCGGAGAGGAATTGATGCAGCGAATGGAAAACGAAGGTTGCAAACCAAACTTTCAAACATATAATATGATGATACGTTATTATTCAGAATGCAGTGAGATTGAGAAAGCGTTGAGTTTGTTTGAGAAGATGGGAAGTGGGGATTGCTTGCCAAATCTGGATACTTATAACGTACTGATAAGGGGCATGTTTGTGAGAAAAAGATCAGAAGATATGGTGGTTGCTGGTAAACTGTTGCTTGAGATGGTTGAGAGAGGGTTTATACCTCGGAAATTCACTTTTAATCGAGTTCTGCACGGGCTCCTTTTGACAGGGAATCAAGCTTTCGCAAAGGAGATCTTGAAATTACAGAGTAAATCTGGTAGCCGGCTTCTCCGGAAGTTCAGACTATGAATCTCAATCAATACTATACACTGCAATGCAGTATACACTGCAATGCAGTATACACTGCAATGCAGTGTACGGAGACTGGACCAGGAAAGGCATTGATACATATAGCTCATGGATTTATCAAGAAGAGTGTAGTTACAATGCCAAAATGCACAACAAATGCTTTATTACCATGGGCCAAAATTCAGTGCCTTTTACAGTAGCTGACCATGAGTATAGATAATGGAAATGATACAAAGTTGGAAGTTTCTTGGTGTAAATATATGATTCATGTGGATTGGTCCCCTGTGATTCTTCAGTGGACTCCACTTGGTGTCGTTCTCAATCACAAAATGATCTCGTCTTGAACACTGACGTTGAGTGTTTTGTTTGGAAGAACAATACTGCTTGTCACTACAACCTCGTCTTCAACTGCAACCGAGTCCCCTGTAACCATAAAATTTGTGGTTAGTTTTCCTTCTGTAAGGAAATTTTGCTGTCTGTCTGTAAAGAGGATTGAGGGTGGAGGAAAAGAGGATGAACAGTTTACCGAGAATTGTAACTCCAAGTTTAGAGTTGTAGACTCCTTCAGCCTGTGATCACAACAAAGTACAACTTCAGGTTCACGATTGTAACGGACACCAAACAGAAACATTTCAAGGTCGACAAAGAGAATGAGTCCGACTCTTAAGAGATAAGCAGAAGAGAGAAACATGCCTGGACACGGGACCATCTCCCGATAGAGGATTTCCACCCAACAATTGCGTTAGTTACCACTGCATTTTCCTGTGCAAACAGTCACTGAAGAGTCAACCTCTAGAGAAATTTACCCGTTTTACCTTTAGTATTTTATTTTAGAAGATATACCATGATCTCAACGTCGTCAAGGATGATACAGCTGATAAGCCTGACACCCGGTCCAACACGAGCATTTGCCGAGATTGAAACGTTGGGGCCAATCTGTTAATAGATGATTCAGAATACTTTGTGATAACAGTGGAATAAGAAGAATTCGATTTAGCAACGGACAAAAACCAGAGGTCAGTACCTTTGCAGTGGGGTGTACTTTTGCAGAAGGATGTATGTAGACATCACCAATCACAATGGCACTAGTTGTTCCATCACCACTAGCCAACACTTGGGTAGAGGTCAAGCGGAATTGGGAAAGATAGAGTCCTGAACACCTCAGTGACATTCTGCACAAAAGTGAACCCATAAGTCAGAGTCATAAACACTTTTGCTGTTTCAGCTGCTCTAAACATTAGTCTACGGCTTAAAAGAAATGAATGGAAACACAAGGCAAGACATACCCAGGAGACTTAATTTGCTCCCAGAAATCCATGGTCTCATAAGTATATAGCTGTTTCTTCCCAGCTAGAGGTGAAAGGATGTCTTGATCCAGTCTTACAAAATCTGTCGGAATCCTATTTAAAAGAAGTTTAAACATATAAATAAAGAAGATACTTCAAAGGCATTTTCTGTTATGGACAAAGAGACAATCAACAAACCTTGTTGCCGGTTGAAGAGCTTCAAAGCTGGAAACACGTTTTAGAGTTGCTACAACAAACAAAAGGGAACAGAAACAGAGGAAACAGATGAGAAGTCTTTGAAGATGGTAGCTAAGACAAGAAAACACAAATTTTGTTGTAAGATCATTAGTACAGCTTTACCTCTATCTTTCCTCTGAGAGGAAACATCTCCAATGGCATTAAAAATTTCAGGTGTAAATACATAAACACCGCAGTTAATACGATCGCTGACCTGTGTTTCCAGGATTAAACATTAGAATCAAATCTTGAAGATGATAAAGATTGAGTCATATTAGTGATATGTACATACAAAAGTTTCAGGTTTTTCCGTGTAATGAAGCAGCTCATTAGTAACTGGATCTGCTACCAATTCACCAAATTGGCTGGCTGATTCAGGAGAGACCTAAAAAAAACAAAGGGAGCTGCAAATTTGATAAACCACTAGAAAGAAAAACCCAGACTAATCATATGTCATCACAAACCTTGATCACAAGAAGAGTTCCAATTCCACCATATCCTATGTGAGCCTCTGTTAATTAAAAGTAGAAGGAGTAAGAAGGATCTTCAAACCTAAAGATTAGTCCTCACAAGATTCAGACTAAGAAAAGAAGAACATACCGAGCATTTCTGGCAAGGGGAAACTGCAGCAAACATCACAATTAAGCAGGAAGATATGAGACTGCAACAAAGTTGACACAATAACTCAGATGTGAGAAGAAACACTTAGATCATAAAACAGTTAGAGCAGAAGAGTGCTTTGATAAAGTAAGATCCTTGGAGACTAACCGGGTTATCTTCCATAATCAGATCTCTAAAGTGATACAGCCCACCAGCTGAACCGTGTGGTTTGTCTTCTCGCAGATATCTAATATACAGAAACCGAATAAAGAACAAAGATTAGAACTAATGAGTCATTGATACCTGAGTTAAAGCTTATGCAAAAAGAGGAGAGATTCATTAACCTAACAGGAACTTTGAGTTCATTAGAGATGGCTGAGACATAGAGTGCAAATTCCCTTTCCTCATAGAAGCCAACAAGATAAATTTGAGCTAAATTTGGAATCTACAGACAAAAAGGATTGGAATCATCATCATCATCTCATTCTCCATTGATCTGAATTGTAAGTGGGTGAAGAGAATTACTCTTTTACAAGCTGAGATTGGATGATGCACCATTGGTTGCCCCGCAATAGGAAACAGAGGCTTTGGAATATTAAGCGACAATGGTCGAAATCGAGTACCTGTGGATCACTCAATAACAAAAATTCCAACAGAGTCAGAACCATAATCACTAGTATTCATGTGATAAAGAATGAAACAACAAAGAGACGCATTAAATGTGGAATCTAAACTTAACGAATTCGTAATAGATCCAATCGAGATTTCACAGTCATTTGCTATTGAGAAAGAATCTGAAAGAGGGACAAAAGAAAACACTTTCAGCGGTTACCTTTGGTAGGACCACCGACCATGATCACAGCAACCACTTTCTCCTCCATAGAGCTCTTCATTTTCACAATTCCAAAAGCGCAGATCTCTCAACACCTAGAAAACTTCGAATTTTCACACAGAAATGTCTCAACTTTCACACCTTTTTTACGTTAAACAGAGAAATGGGCACAGCTGTATCAGAATTCAGACAAAAAGAAAAGAAAAAAAGATGCGATTTTTCAGAGCTTCGAATGAAGATCTCGTCTGGGGAACAAAAATAAGGTGAATTTTCAGAGAAATCTAAGCGGAAGTGTCGCAAGTAAGTAAGTTGTGGTTATTGAGATCTAAGAAGCTGTACAGTTGCGGTGATGGGTCCAAGTCACACTCACCATTCACCACACTTCTTTAAAGGATAAGCGCCAGGCCTCTCGTCTTTACCACTTTTATCTTCTTTTTCACATTTGCTTTCATAAATTGCCAAACTGTATATTAATTATTAGAATGTATATGTTAAGTAATCAACTACAGTAGTATTCGGATCTCATTAAATGCATTATCAATTGTAAATTGATTGCCATGTGAGTTTTGAACTTTAATTTGACGTGAAGGTAACATAAAATGGTTCATGTTCTTGATATTGCTGCATAAGAGCCTACAATGGTGCTTCACTGCTGGCCTTCTAAAAAAATACCAATCTCTGAAGCATCTTTATTCGTTTTCTCTTTTTGAACTCAAAAGGTTTTACAATGGAGTTTCAAACCAAATTTGACAAATTAATAATAAAAGCACAAAGATGGAAGTTGGAACAAACAGCATCTGGTCTGGTTTCCATTTCCACGACAATGTATTCATTACTTAGTTGTTGGGGGATTTGTACCAATTCCATGGATTGTTTGAAGTGTAGACAGTCACTTGCTTCACACTCAAGTAATTATCAAGTCCCCTGAATCAGACAAGAAACCAGCCAAACCAAGAGTTGTTCAGCATAAACATCAAGATTTAAGTCTTTAACAGCTTTGTGATAGAAAAAGTGATGTACCATTCTCCAAGTTCGCGTCCAAACCCACTGCGTTTGACTCCACCCCATGGGGCTTCAGTAAAGCAAGGCTGTGAGCAGTTAATCCAGACAATCCCAGCTTCAAAAGCCTAACAAAGTAGAACCGATAATTTGTGTTATTAAATGGTATTGTTATTTCACTTGGTAAGCGTTAAAGGAAAGGTTCAAGAAACAGACACTAACCTGGCTCACACGGTCACATCTTTCTGTATCATTAGATATCACTGCAGCTCCTAGTCCGTAACTGTCATTTATCAATGAATGATTTTCAGCCACATAAGATCTTAGTTAATAAAGACGATTAGAATACCAGTGGCAATGGATGAGCTTAAAATCAGATTTCACTTTCTGGAGAAACGTTATCTTACTGGGAATCATTTGCTAGCTCAATTGCCTCGTCCTCGCTGGTGAATGTTTTCACGCAAAGAACAGGCCCAAAAACTTCTTCTCTCCAGATTTCCATTGAAGTGGTTACATCAGTTATGATGGTTGGTTCAATGAAGAATCCCTTTCTCAGATGCTGTGAGATATAGGTATGATATATAAGTCATCATCATCAATTCATCACGTGGACGAAACTGCATCAAGGAAAGGTAAGGGAAGGAGATATAATACCTCAGGTCGGGAACCACCATGCAAGATCGTTGCACCCTCACTCTTCGCCCTTGAGATAAAGTTCAATATCTTCTCGTACTGTATTATTCACATTTCTCAGCTCATTCAGATTGTATGATCACAGATGTTGAAGCATACCAACTAAGTAAGAACATGACAAGTGTAGTGTGATATCATATGCTAGATTTGATTGACTGATGCTCTACAAGCTGACCGATTTAGAATTGAGACAAAAGTCAATCACAGTACTACTTGTTATAAGACTCTTACAATTATCTTTTCATCTTTTGTCCTAGTTCTACAACCTGATGGAAAAATGACAAACGATGGGAAGACAGACAAAACGACAGGGTTTTACCTGTCCTTTGCTCACGACAGGGCCAAGCCTGCATCCTTCTTCCATGGGGTCTGAAATTTTAATGTTCTTGCTCCATTTTACAAGCTTTTCTATGAATGCAGATGCAATGCTTTCCTATGAAAGAAAATATAAATTTAAATGTCAGACATATCAACATAATTAGGCAAGGGTGTGCAATTGTATCCAGCAGTGACTTATCCATGTTGGCATATCCACCCAAAAGTTATGATCTGAGATAAATGTCATTGTCACTGTTCATGGAACATCACCATGTAACTTGAAACATTCGCTTGTCTAGTAATAAATATTACTGCATGTAGTATGGGGAAGTTCAAGTACAACTAAAAAGCACGCAGACGATTGGCACTTACATGAACAAGTAGGCGGGAAGTCGCACTGCAGATCTGACCATTTGTCCAGAAGCAACCAAAGAGAGCCCATTCAGCAGCTACCATTTGCAGGTGTCAGTGTCAGAACTCAGAAATACAAAGAGTTCATTTTTAAGATTCCCAAATCCACACATCTACTCATCATAAAAGTAACCAATACCTTTGTCCTGTCTTGATAATTGCACAAAACGTTTTCTAAAGAATAACTCAACATCCACTAAAAAACTTTTTGTTACATATACCTTTGTCAAGATCAACGTCCTCAAACACAATGAGAGGGCTCTTCCCACCAAGTTCCATACAAACAGGCTGCAACATTTCCATGAGTTATGTATCATTGACTTTGTTTGATGAAACAAAAACATGAGAAGAAATATAGCACAATTTTCAGAAACTTGAAATACCTTCACCAATTGAGCAGCAGCTGTCATGACCTTACTTCCTGTGGCAAAACTTCCAGTAAATGCAATCTGCCAAACAACCATAACTTTACCGTTTAGCTTCTATCAATCGCAACTTTACAATGAAATGATAGCGTAATCAGTAGCCATTTTAGTCAATTATGTTATGACTTCAATGTGTTTCCCAAAGACCAATACCTTGTCCACACCGGGGTGTGATGCCAAAGGAGCACCAGCTTCCGAACCTAAACCAGTCAAAACATTGAGGACCCCAGGAGGAAGACCAACTTCACGACAGATATCAGCAAGCTCCAAACAAGAACTGATGGTAAAATCATAACGCAAATGAGGGCTCAAAGAAGGACCAATGTAGAAGCATAACAACGAAACAGATTATACACAATTACGTACACTGAGGCCAGCTCTGATGGCTTGAGAATCGCAGTGCACCCTGCAGCAAGTGAAGGAGCCACCTTCCATACAGCCATCAAAAGGGGGTAATTCCTTTAACATCAAACCAGGTACGAGACTCAGTTTGTGGTCAAATGGAATTTACATATATCTGAATATAAACATCCGAACAATTTAACCCCGTAAAGGAAACTAATAGTAGTTACCATGGTGAAATAAGTCCCACAACTCCAATAGGTTGCTTCAGAACATAACTCTCAAAATTCTCCATGGAAAGCGAGACTGGTGCTTTCTGCTTAGCATCTAATCCTTCAGCAAGGTCAGCATAAAATTCAAAGCATCCAGCAACATCATCCTGCAGGAGATCAAACAAGCACATATGATCAAACCCTGCAAAGAAAGACCTACATTTTACAAAACAAAATGGAAGCAAAAGTACCATATCCCAGAGTGCTTCGTCCAATGGTTTACCACAATCAAACACCTCGAGCTCTGCCAGATGCGACTTTCTTTCAGTTACCTAAACATATCAGAAACACGACATTAGAACTGATAAAACAAAGATCTGAACAAAACAGAGGCTTGAAGATATATCAACATAGCATTAAAATCACGACCATTAAATGAATACCTTAGCAGCAATAGCACGTAAATACTTTGCACGAACGGCTCCTGGTGCTTTGGCCCAATCTTTTCCTTTGTTCCTTGAAAATGCTCTCCGAGCAGCGTTGACTGCAACCTCCACGTCCTCCGTTGTAGCTGCAGGTATTTCACCTACTCTCATCCAACACATACAGATCCTTAAATCAATCTCAACGCAAATCCACGAATAATAAAGAAGTCGATTCAGCAAAAAATGGTAATGAATATAGTTAGAAGCAAGCGGAATCTCCACATCAAACTAAGAAGTAACGAAAAGTACAAATTTTTACTCGGAAGATGGTTGATCCAACAGAGCTTTGTCGGATTAAGAGCGGAAGTAGAGAAGATAAGGGCTTACCAATGACCTCTTCAGTAGCCGGATTCACGATCGAGATTCGCTTCTTCAAAATTGGTTCTCTCCATTCACCGTCAATGAATAGCTGCCGAGTAGGCATCGGAATCGCCATTTCCTTATCCGTTGTATCTACAGCTTCTTTACCGTTCCCCGGAGTATGAAGTTGCTGCTCTCACTGGATCGTGGATTCCTGCTGCACGCACTTCAAAAAATTTGAATTTTTTAAGTACAGTTTCACTGAACCTGACTTGGGTTGATGAAAGTTTCTTTTTCTATGGCTGGTTTATACTCTCACGAGATTAACCCAACCACACCTCTACGTTAAATGATTTAATTGCAATTAACGTCACTTTAATCAACTCTAAAACAAATTGAGCCTAAATGATAGTCACAAATTTGGGAAGATATTTAACAATTCGGCCCGATATCTTATTATTGGGCCTAAATGATAAGTCATTTTGCTCAGCCCATTTAAAAAATGATTCGTTGTGTTTCGTAGGTCCCTAAGCTTAGAAAATGTATCTAATGATTAAATATCTTCCTAGCATAACGTCAAATTCGATATCATTAATGAAAATTATAATCTCAACATCATCAATAAGTCAAGATAATAGAATTGAAACTAAGGAAGAGAAACGGTCTTCAAATGAAAAAAAATAAAAAATAAAGAGGAGGATAAGATTCCATTGCCACCTAATTTTCGGCTTAAATAAAAAAACAATCACTTTCAGATAAAGTAAAACCACTGTTTGATTCCAGACAAAATAAAAAAACCACTATCTAAATAATAAACTAGGTGGTGATAAATAGATGACATTATTATCAAAAATAGATGAATTGGTCTATTAATATAAAATGGAGTGATTAAAACAATTACATAATACATAAAATTATGTAACAGGTACATTATAGGATATTTATTTTCTTTAGAGAAAGTCTTGGATTCCCAAGAATATGTAAATAAATAAATAAATAAATAAAGATCAGAAATGGACAATTGAATCTTGATGAAAATTATGGGTCCCAGTGGTCCTACAAGTGTCCAATGAAATAATAAAAAGAAAGGAATCATTACATAAAATTAAATAAAATCTGAGCCTGCTCATTGCAATAATTGTGTATAATATAATGTCTATACATTAAACTAAGTTACAAAATAAATAAATAAACTAATTTGGTGGAAGATTAAGTTGTTTAGCTATAGGAAAATAAAACCATATTTTATGTTTTATTAGAAAATCCAAAATAAGTGGAGTTCTTCTCAGTCTGATAGTTACAATGTCTAGTTAATAATTCATGTATTCGGAGTTTAATTTTTCTCCGCTATAAGTAGTATATTAAAAATGTATTTTAAAGATTGAGCTAAGCTATGCATTGAGTTTTGTTGATTCAATTGTTGACAACAAAAACATGAAACAAGACTAATTATTATTGCTATTTTTCTAAAGATCAGTTGGTTTCTGCCGAGATTTCTGATTAAAAATAAAATAAAAAACAATGAAAAAGTGATGATAAATAGATGGTGGGCCGTTGTATAAACTTCAATCATTAATCATAGCACACAAAATTCCAAACTTGAAATGAAATCAGTGGGCTAAAGTCTGTACCTTTCTCCATCTTCATTCAGATTCTTTCCTATAACCTTGCTGCTTCCCTTCTCTCATTTCTTTCAATTCCATTCAGTTTTTGTTTTCTCCCAATTCTTGATTATGATACTAAGCAAGAGACCTCATCTCATGATCCGTAAATTATCTGAGATGTTGGTTCCCAAAACCCGATCTGCTATTAAACCGGAGGATCACACAGCGAGTCCTAGAAGTCCATTAGATTTGAAATTCCCATCTCCGGTTAACTCAAAGCGGTACGGTTCCGGTGGTGTTGGTTTAGGTATCGTCGCTGAGTTGGAGGAAACTAGTAACGGGATTAATCGACACGATCCGGTTCGTTACTCTGGGAGATTCCGGTGTCCAGAGATTGATCTATCGGAAGAAGAATTTACTTATGTCACGAGCCGAGATGGTCCGACCAAAGTCTATTTTAACGAAGACGGGTTTGAATTGTGTGAAGAAGATTATCGGAAAGTGCATAAAGCGATGGTTATCGCCGATGAACCACCGGTTATTAAACGACAAGATTTTAGGAGTTCGACAGAGTTTCTGAGTTCATGTTGCTTGTGTAAGAAGAAACTTCAAGGCAAAGACGTATACATGTACAAGTAAGTTTCATAGCATTAAAGGAATTGTTTTTTGGGATCAGAACTTAAAACACGCAATTAATTAGCGTAATTTGTCTTTTGTTAAAACCAAGACAAAATTCAAGTTGTAGAAGCTCTAAAGATTCGATTATTTTAGATATTAATCTTTTGTTTTTTGGGGTTTTGTGCAGAGGAGAGATGGGATTTTGCAGTGGAGAATGCAGATCAGCGCAAATAATAAAGGATGAGTTAAAAGAACAACGTAAATCACAAGTTTCGAGAAACGTTGACGTTTCGAGCTCTTCTTACGCTAAGGAACAGAGTTTCTCTGCCGGAATATTCGTATTTTAGGATTAGCATTAATAATTCGAAGAGAAGTATATTTGTTTTCGTAAAAAAAAAAAAGAAGAAAAAAAGTGATCATGATTCTATTTTACCTCAAAAGCAAAAGAACACAAAAAAAAGGGTGAAATTTTTGGTTAGGTTAAAGGAACATTTGTATAGAAGCTTGCTTTTGGTTAATACATTTTCAGATATAATGTGTAGATGCCTTTTCTTCGAAATTAAATAAATCAATAAAAGTAATTTTACAATACATAAATGTATATTATTACCCCGAACATTTCTTAAGCTATGTTTACACAATACTAGTATTAAATCAAGTGAAATTCTAAGACACGTGTCTACTACTCTGTGATTACAAGACCTAGAATTTCTTCCGGTAAGAAATGCAAGTTGGTATGGGTTTACTTCTGGTTTATTGCTACATTATAACTTTCTTAAGACCAAACTTGAGTAATTCCTTATTACAACATAAAATATCTTTGAAAACAATAATAGAGAACGAACCGAAGAAATTCTAAATAATTATGATTGATTATGAGTGCAATGTATGGACGTGGGCCCTTTGGATGTGCAACTTGATGTAACTGGGCCCTATCGGTCAGAAAATAATTATGAATGAAAAACAATGATATTTGATAACACTATAGTCCCCACCATTTTGATTAGATGAAGTCCAGGGCCGATTTAGTCCCATCCAAAATTACGTTAACGAAGTTTCGGACCAGCCTTTGAACCAAATTTACGTTTTGTTTCAAGACCGAACTAAAAACCTATAGCCAGTCTGAAAACCCGTCGCCTCCCAAGCTTTGTTCTCTGCTCTACTCTCATTTGTTGGATATTTTATTAAGTTATTTTTTTGAATAAACTTTGGATATTTTATAAAGATCTTTATTTATGGACTTTGGATATCTTATAAAGTTTGGATATTTTATAAAGTTCCTTTTTTTTTTGTGGACTTTGGATATGTTATAAAGTTGTAAGTAGTAATAAATCGTTATTGGCTTGTATTATAAGTACTCTAGTTTGTGTTTATCTCTTGAATCAATGATTCAAAAATGCTTATACTAAATGGATAAATCCACATTAGTGTATAATCTTATGTTTGAAGAATATTAGCTTTGATAAGTAAAGCGTTCACGTGACGTCCACGATAATACTTGACAGATCGTAGGTATTTGTTTATTTCCGAAAGAAATCGAGTTTTCAGACGAAACTTAGTCTTGCTTAACTGGAAGCTTCTGCTTAATAAACGTAGAAAGAACAATTGTTTAAACCAAAATAATATTAATGGCCGCCAACACAAAAACAGAAGAGATGTTTTTTACAAAAGTAGCAAGCTAATGTTGAGATCGGCAAAGCAAAGGGTTATAGGCATCAAATTAATTTATATAAAAAATGAACACAGGAGGAGCTTGATGATATTTATAACCATGGAGCATCGAAAGAATGTTACGAAATGGTCTCTCAAGTTGGCTTTTTTGGGTCGGAGAGTTTCACAAATTACTGTGAACCGAGCCAAGCTGGGTTAGGCTTAGAAGACGCTTCGGCTGAACCATCTATCTGGTATGGTGCCTTTGATGTGATCCTGTTAAAGGTTATGTGTGGGATATTAAGAAACTTGCTTAACAACAAATATCGGAATAACAAGAGAACTAATGTCTTCACAAAAATGCAATTACCTATCCTTTCTCTTCTCTAGGAATCGATGAAGCGAAGCTCTTCTTGCAATGGGGAGTTCTACAAATAGAATAAAGAGAGGAAGTTAGAAAAATATGTCTAAGCCAAGCTCATGGATTATTGGACCAAAGAGGCCGAGAAATATTACCACCGGCTAAAGCAGATGGGTTGGGCTGGATTGGCTCTTGTGTTGCGGCTTTTGCAGGACCACAAACTGGATTTGGGCTAGAAGCAATCTCTTTTTGATTCTTGACTAAGTTTTGAGTATAAGAAGTCTTGTCCACTTCAGCTGTGAAACCTGTAACGCTTTTGGCACTTCCTTTTTTAGCCAAGTCAATGACTTCTTTGGCTTTGTCAGCAGAAAAATCGTCAAACACCATAACTTGACCACCGTAGAATATGGTCAATGGAGCAGATTGAGACTCTGGTTTCACAGATCTGTTCAAGGTCAAAAAAACAAACCACAAAATTAGTCAAACTGAAAGAAACCTCACTGAATGTTTTCATCATTTACAGAATAGCATACTTAGTCTCTTTGATCATCTGGACTTCTTCTTCTTTGATCCCAGAGGAAGAGGAAGAGGAAAAGCTAGATTGTCTAGGAAAAACAATCTTCGGTTTGGTAACTTGAGCAGCTGAAGAATCCGTTCCTGAAGCTTCACAAGGGAACAAATTCATCATTGTGGGCTGATGTGACACAGCCAAACCTCCTGCAAAATTGAACCAAGAGTAAAGATTATTCTCCAATACTTAAAACAACAAATTTAAAGCAAATCTAAGTTCTACTTAAGACTAAAATGATTTCTAATCTCACGAGGATTATGGTTCAAACAAACACGATAACAAGCTCCACATATTCATATACAAAGATAGGTATATATAGAAATTGATTCGATATCCAGTAAGCAAAGCAGACGTTTTGCTCTTAGTCGATTCTCTTCTACAATTCAATTGCGATCAACATGTAATCGAATTTCAATTCAAAATTTACCACTTTGATGGAATAAGGGACAGAAAAAATTCAAATTTCTAGAATCAATCGAAATTAAAACAGATCTAAAGAAATAGAAAGGTTTTGACTTTACCATTGACGTCGGGCTTGCAAGTCATCCCGAAGCTCAGATCTCCAAAACTACCCTTCTCCTTCAGATAACGACTCAATCGACTACAAGTCTGTGAAAAGCTTGGCTTCCGACCAGAAAAGTCCAAACACTCCGCAGAACTAGACATCTTCGAAATCAAGCTACCGAAATCGAATCAAACCTCAACGAAAAAGGAACTGAAATCGTTGGAACAGAATCTTCTTGCGTTCTTCAATTTTCTAGAATCTTAAAAACTAGGGTTTTGAATTTTCTCTGCAAAGTGCGTATATTGTCACGAGGAAGAAATGGGGACCTCTTTATTACTTTTCTTTCGCTGGTTGCAGATAACAAAAATAGTATATTTATTAATAAGAACATTTAAAACACGTGTTTATATTTAATGTTAACGGCAGATCAGTCCGACGTCCAGTCCAACCACGCGCATGTAAAATCACCATTTTACCCTTACCTCTTCTAATCTGATTAAACAAATATCCATGGTTTTCTTTCTCCCTCCGTGAAAGGATTAACGGCGTTAGAGGGAACATAGTGTGGGTCCTACAGAACTATAACTCCACCATGCAATATTTATCAATAAATCACGTTTTGTACTTTCCTTATTAATTATAGTTGTATGAGAGTAAGATATTTAAAAGCCGGAAGTGCACGTCTCTTCCACGTATCGTGACCTTACACGTGTCAACATTAACTGTTTTTCACTTGAGATAATTTTTCAGTGTCGCACAAGGTAGTGATCCTGTGCTACGCAGGTGCATCTCTTTTATAATGAACATAGTGACAATTATAAATCAAAAGTAACTGAACATTAATTAAATTTAAGTTGTACGAATGCTTTAAAACATAATGAATAGAGTGTCAATTAGGACAGCTCTTAATTAATTATTTAAGAAATGTAGAACCACATGGATCATTATAGTCGTCGATGTCATGGTTATACTTACAAAAGTCAAACCTACTAATTTTATGTATGTATAGCAGATGAATCAACATGATTCTCGTGGCATAAAACACTAATCATTTAATTATTTCAAATGTCATTTTTTTAATGTCAAGTTGACTTAGATCGTATCTGCTAATATAGACTGGCTCGTGACAATATAAGTATGATTGATTGGTTTATATAAGTGGTTCATATTCCTAAGAGATTAGTCGAATTGGATTTAAATTTTACAACGAATATTATGTGTATTACATAGAGGAGCATTCAAATAACGCATTTATCTATGAAATCAGTTGTAGATATTAACTCAAACAGAAAAGAAGGTTTGGTAGTTCTGTTTGTATAGTTTACCAAACTTATTTGGTGACATAAACATATCCAAAGAAAATCAGAAGAAGAGACATGTGTCACAATTACAAGAACCAAAAGCGGATAAAGATATCATAATGTGGATGGATATTATTTAGAGTATGCAACCAAAAGAGAAAAGCAAGTGGTCACAACAAAGAATAGAACATTAGCTTTTTGAGATGAATCTCATTAGACCCTTATAACCATTTTTGTGTACTTTTAGTTTTCACAGCTGAAATTGAACTCCTCTGAAAAATATTATCAAAAATTGGACATTTAACCTCTTTTATGGCTGCTTTCTTTCACATATTTAATCTAAGAAGAGCTTATATACAGAGGTGGGAGAATTTTGCCATTAGAAAGACATTTAATATTTCAAAAGATAATTTAGTTTACAAAAGATAAATAGTTTCTCTAGATGTGTAATAAACAAAGGCAAAACTGTCAAAAGGAGTTACTAAATTTAATTGAGAACTGATATGGCACTTTTCAGATCTTATGTTAAACAATTGAAATGAAAACGACTACAAAGATTTCCAATAAGAAGGTATCACAAAGGAACATAATTTTAATGGCAAATCCAAACGCTGCAATCACTGGCACGTTTTGCTCCTGTCCAAAGTCTTTGGCTCATCAGATCTTGATCCTAAGAAACTTAGTTTAGCTCTTGATAGTTGAAAAAACTCTGTTCATTCCCGCGACGTTAACACTAGCATAAACATGGGAAAGTTCTTGTAAACACTGCACATAATGCAATATATCATAAATCTAAGTCCATCCCAAATCATTTAATGCATTTCTGGACCAACAATACTTCAAAAGGTAGTTGAACATCCCAAATCAATAGATGTAATTTCTGGACCGACACTACTTCAAAGGGTACTATAAAACAAACTTCGATTCAGTCTTGTCAATGATCCTTCCAAGTTTAGTTATTAATATGTTATTAAGGTCATACTGTCCTTTGAATTCTCTCAAAATTTGATGTGCGTAATTGAATAATCGATGAAATGTACCTTACAGCAAGTTATACAACCATGTCTGGAGTACAAGCACCGACTTCCACTTTCACTTGTAAGGAGCAAAAATGATGCTGGAGTTATGGCCACCAAACCCGAAAGAATTTGACAAGGCTGCTTTAATGTTTAATCTCTCTTTCTTAGGACCCACCAGTAGTTTTGTATCCTGCTCCAAGTTCATTTCACAGGAAGATTATTAAATCTCCCGCACTAGAATTTTTGTTTATGGACATTAAATGGTCTTTGTGTAGTATACCATAAATGATACTAAATGATATAACAAAAGACAAAAATTACAAAAATTACCACTCCACTGTCTGGATTTTCAAGGTTGATATTTGGATGTACCCATCCAGTCTTTATTGCCTGTAGATAACAACAAAATATTACCATGGTAAATGCAAAGATTGCACACAACTTCTCTATGTTATAAGAAATGATCTAAACAGCATTTCCTTCCTTGTAGATTCACTGATGATGCAAATATTAAATGTGTTACCTGTATGGTCGCAACAGCCTCCACTGCTCCAGCAGCTCCCAGCAAGTGTCCAATCATAGATTTTGTGGAATTTACCTTAAGCTGCCACATTATGAAAGAACATGTGAGGAAAAGCACACAAAAAGTCACCTTGGAATTTTGTAAAGAGAAGTGAAGCTACCTCAGGATTTTGGCCAAAACAGTGAGAAAGAGCTTGGTACTCCTTAAGGTCTCCAGCCGGTGTTGAGGTTGCATGTGCATTTACGTAATTTATTTGTTCCTTTGAAATTCCAGCATTTGCTAACGCTCTCTCGATACAGAGAATGACACCAGCCCCTGTGGAAATATGACATGGGTTAATGCCAAAACTGTAAATACTCTTAAAAGATTTAAAATTTGTAGTTGACAAGCGGACTCTAAAAAAAAAGGGGTAAATGAACTACCATCAGGGTGCGGCTCGGTCATGTGATAGGCATCACATGTGAAACTCCCACCGAGGAACTCTGCATAGATAGTTGCTCCTCTTTTCTGAAAAGAAATCATAATACATATGTTCTCACAATTTGTTCCGTAGCAAGAATGGAAAATGATTGGAAATAAGTTTCACTTGTGATTACACAATACATAGGAGATAAGGAACGAATGAGTTATATACCTTAGCATGCTCAAGTTCTTCCAAAAGCAGAACTCCGGCTCCCTCACCCATCACGAAACCATCTCGATTCTGTAATGGAATTAAGACCAGGTTTACAAAATCAGTTTATCTAAACATAATATACAAGTTTCATCCCATTTAAATTCCTTCAACATTGTAAGGGAGATTCCTGTTTGCAAAAACTCAATACAGTGTTTCTAGCATTCACCGCTGGTTATCAAGATTATATTAAAACCATAGAGTGGTAGTACAACATGCAAGAACAAAAATGAAAGAGAAAACAGGACAAGATAATGTTGAAACTTACAGTATCCCAAGGACGTGAAGCTTTTGTAGGATCATTATTTCTTTGTGAAAGAGCCCGGCATGCAACAAAACCTCCCAACCCTGCATTAGCACATATACAGTAACATTTAGCTTTTTAAGAACAGACATAATAATGTAATATAGGAGAACAAGTTTGCACCTATTGGAATAATAACAGCATCCGAGCCACCACAGAGCATCACATCCTGAAAAGTTTAGTGGAAAGACAGAACAGTCTAAAAGTAGAACCAGAAGAAATCTACCAAATTGTTGAATTTCCAAGTGGATGGAGGATACTTACAGCTTCACCTTTAATAATGTGATTTGCTGAATTCAGAATGCAAAAGTTGCTTGTGGCACAAGCAGTTGAAATTGAATAGTTTGGCCCCATCCATCCCTAACACATGACCACGAAGAAAGGTAAGTAGTCAGTACTAAATTGCTGGTTGTCATCCATATTATATTACATAACATTCAAATTAGATCAGACCAGATCCATAGCAAGCATAGCAGAACCCATGTTTGTTGTCGCAAAAGGTACACAAAAAGGATTCATTTTCTTGTAAGAGATCCTCAGAGCTTCAATGGCATCGTGAAAGACCTGTATTAATATAGATTGTTAGAGGTGCAACGATTAGCAACAGATTTGTAAATTTTGAATTCAATATTCGTGTGGGCCTTTGTTAGCGAAAGTGAAAGCATGGTTGATATAAAAGGTGAAATTCTGAACAGAAACCTTGAGCTGAATCTGTTATCATACTTAGATGTTCAAGCCCAGGACAAAAGATAAGTACCTTCATGCCTCCCATAGCTGAGCCAATCAAAACTCCACATTTGGTTTTGTCAAACTCTGCCATTACTTCTTCAGTTACCCCACCATCAGCCAAAGCTTTCTTGCCAGCTGTGAGAAGATAGAGCATGAACTTGTCCATCCTTTTAGAAAGTTTTGGAGCAACCCATCCTTCAGTCGAGAAGGTTTTGATCTCTCCCGCAATACGCTTGACAAAGATAAAACAAGGAAAGATATTCAAGGACACTACAAAAGCAAACAGAATATTCCGCACAAGAAAAGCCTTTTAAGAGATCCTGATCAAATGTTTTACCGTAGGATACTCAGAACAATCAAAATTCTCAATCTGGCTAATACCACTGTTTCCTTGTAGCAAATTCTCATAAAAGGTATGTGGATCATGTCCTAATGATGTTTCAACTCCCATGCCTGTCACAACAACCCGGCGCTGCTCCGTAGGGGGTTTCTTGTTAACCGCAGCTTCCTTTTCCATCTCCATAACGGACATGGCTCTACCTGAAAAACTCAAAGACACGACAGTTGATGATAGATTACTTAATCAGCTACTATCCGGAAACCACATCTCAATGGTATGAAAAAAAACAAAAGAGTTACAGGCAACTACAAAATTTATGAATAATTGACCGCCAATTGTTCAAAATTTGAAGCTCTGTATCCTCGTTCCTCTTCTGGAGCCTAGCCTCACAAAATGCGTTTTCATATTAAAACATAATAATACATCAAATCACAATAAAAATTCCAACTTTCACATTTCAGCTGCTTTGCCGTTCAACTTTACCTCTAAAATTCATCATTGGCCCAATAACATAAACCCATAGCAGCATCGAACTAAGGCTTGTATAGAAACATAAAAACGAGCAACTCGAAGAAAAACTAAAGCTTGAGACAAAAAACCCAGATTGGAAGTGAAAAAGCAAAAAAGGAGACAAATTATATACCGGAGCTAGATACTCGATTCAATCTCCTCTGGTTTCGATTAAAAGAAACACTATTCGATCCAAAGAGAGAAGACAAGGCATTGTTGTTGTTGGAGTAGTGAGTGCAGGGTCCAAAATCCAAACAAGAAGTGACGAGAGCCTGAATACGATCACCGGATCCATAGTTAACAGAAGCGGCTGAGCATTTGCTAAGTTGCCTCCTTCGTCGACTCCGCCCGCCAGATTGAAGAGCAACAGCCTGACGGCTATCTCCGCCGCCGTGAGTGACGGTCATGCAAGCAGCAACAAACCAGGTACATAACGGAGATGCGTAAGTAGAAGACGCACCCATCATGACGAGAGTGAGAACACAGAAAAGAGCCCAGATGAGAGACAACAAAGGAGAAAGCGAGAAATGGGTGAAGAGAGAATCTAGCGGAAGGAAAATGGGATTCACGAGAGATTTAAGAAGAATCGATCTACGATCTCACTTTCTTCTCTTCTCTCTCTCTCTTTCAGGAAGCGTGGAGAGAGCTTGGATGCGTAAAATCGTGCGTGGAGACGCCAAAAATCCTCCTGTGAACAAAAAGAGAGAGAGAGAGGGAGAGAGACATACAACACTGTAACAAAAAAATACCAATCGACACTTCAAATCTCAAAATTATCGATGACCAGAATAAATTTTTAATTATTTATTTTTATTCTGAATAAATTTACAACTTTGTTTTTTTTGAACAAAAAAAAAATGAATATATTACCATTTACAGCAACTTTTGATATATTATTGTTGAAAGTTGATGATACCTTATTAAATAAAACAAATAAATTGCCCCACTTTTTCATAACTAAATAAAATCTTGCAAATCTTATTTTCATTTATTATAGCTCACTATCAAGCAAAAATTCATAAATATGTATGAATTTTATAAAACGTTTTTAATGCTTTTAAAACATGATTTATATTCCGATTAGTTATACTATTTCACATCATCCATTTAATCAATGGAGTAAAACATTATTTATATCTCAAACCTTATTATTCATAATTACATAATTATTTGGAGTCTCACTACTATAAAAAAAACTACAAAAATATATATTCAATTACTTAACCAAAAACAATTTGTCATACACTTCTAAAAACGATATCTATATTAATCAAAATAAATCAAATTTGTACTCAATTAATAATATATTTAAAAATAACTATAACTAAAAAAAAAAAGAAAAAAAAAAGTCGAGTGAATATATACACAAGTACGTAGAGATTTAGCGACCTCGGTTTAATCGAAGGAAGGACACTTGGAGAAACATTATTTTATTTATTTGGATTATTTGTATTCTGTGACCAAAGTGTTGTGTTTCAGTAGGAGGGATAGCGATATGGCAAAGCCAGCCACTTTATTTTTTATTTTCTTCAATTTTAATATACAAACCTTCGATTGTATGTTACTACTCCATTGATCCCAAAAATAACATTGATAAAAGTCGTGATATTGATAAATAATAGACTCCTCAAATTCATTAAATTCGTATAATCAATGTCTTTTTTGACTATATGTAATGTAATCAATATTTCAATAGGATACATGTGATTTGTTTTTCCTACTGATCCAGAACCACAAACACACACACCAAG
>WJSH01020020.1:276418-325572 GCA_009757365.2 Lepidium campestre | reverse complement strand
AAAAAAAAAAAAAAGAAAAAAAAAAAAAAAAAAAAACTGAGGAAGCAGGAAAGAGGGAGCAAGAGAAAATGCATGGAAAGAGTCAAAGTGGGTAAGCTCTCTCAAACCTAACATTCCTTTTTCGCATCACCATTCTCAGCTAAACCAGCTTATTTTCTGTCTTACATTACTGTCTCACACTTGTCAATACAACATACGTAACATTACATCAAAAGCAAAGGAGTTAGATACACAAACTGATACAAGTGTGTTCAGGTTCTGCTGCTATTCTACTGTTCTCAACTGCTTTTGAAAGAATCCAAGTTTTCACTTTCACCTGATTAACGATTCGTAAGTGAATTTGTTTCAAAAGCGTACCAACTTTGCATTTTACTCAAACGAAACAGAGATTGTATTGGTTCGTCTACACATAAACATGAACATGAAGCAAAACACAGATAATAGACAACAAGAGTTATTAAAAAAGAATGGAGGTTGAGGAGTCTACTTGGAAGAGTTGATCCAATGATATATAAAACTCTTTAACGCTTGGAGAATTGTGGTGCTTTACGCGCCTTCTTGAGCCCGGCCTTCTTTCTTTCAACCACTCTCGCGTCTCTAGTGAGCAAACCTTCCTTCTTCAAAGGTGATCTATGGTCTGCACTTACCTTCAGCAGTGCACGTGCGACTCCCAGGGTTATGGCTTGAGCTTGACCAGAGAGACCACCTCCATGGGCTTTCACAAATACGTCGTAACTGTTCTCATACCCTAAAGTCACTAATGGGACTTTAATGTATTGTAGCCATAGCGGATTTCCCTGAAGGTACTCCTGAAAAGGGGTTTACAAGTATCATCATCAGCAATATTGGTAGGTTTAGAATCTTTTTAACATTCAACAACTTATCATAATCTCTCCTTGTTATCACTTTTATTAGCCACTTATCCTAGTCTAAACACCCTAAAATTCACCATAAGAACTACTTTTGTTCAGACAGTTCTTCCAGTTTCAACTTAATCTATAACTTGCTGATACAACTCCCAGATCACAAAGAATTGCAAACAGATACAGTTTAGACACACGAAAAATGTATCCTGCAAAATGCAGAAATTAATGCAACTAGATGCTTCATTCTATTACACACTAGGCATAATGTCAATCTTTTATAGGTTTCAGGAATTCATGGGAAACCCAGAGATGTATAAACGGGACAAAATGTAGCTGTTGCAGTACTTATCTCAAGTTCAAATTTTTATCTCGCAAGAACATAAATTTCCATACGAGAGGTCAATTCAGCTGTGTAAACCTTTAAATTCCCAAAAGTAAAGGCCCAAACGAACACATCAAACCAGTAGCAACAGTGTAACAGTAGTATCCAATAATTGAACAACAATACGATAATGAATAACAAATTACTTACATTTGCGTCACGATAGTTGATGATAACCTTCCCTGTGCCTTCCTGAAGCACGACTCGAGCTATGGCGCACTTACGTCTCCCCGTGCCGATGATCTTCTGAGCAGCGAAACCTCCGGGAAGCCTGGATTTCACGTAATTCTTCAGCTCAATTGTATCTTCCTCCGCCTCTGGAGCAGCCACTGTGGCGGTAATGGAGAGAGAAGCTCGGCGAGTGGATTTCGCCGGTAGTGGGAACACTGAATTCGCGCGGGGGAAGGAAACGATTTTAGGTCTCTGAGAAATTTGAGAGGAGAACGAAAGTGAGGAGAGAGAAGATGCGATATTTGAAATCGACGCCATTGTCGATGAACGAAGAAGATAACAGACGCAGTGAAAATGAGCTCAGGAATTTCGTCGAAGTAGGCAAAGGAAGAAGATAACGGGCAAAGCGAAGATGAGATTAGGCACCGTCCCTATCGCTTCGTTAGCTCCCCAAGTAATGGATCTGGCCCATTAAAGCCCATTATAGCCAAGTGATGGACCTGGCCCATTATAGCCCATTTTAATGTAAGTTTTATAAATAAATAAAACATAAAATATTACTATATGAAAATTGTAATAGTCAATCAAAGACTATTAATTATTATTCTTAATTCGAGTAAAAATGTCAAAACCACGATTAGTTTGACCTGAAGTGATTATTGTTATCATACTTATCCAATTAGAATTTGTGAACAGCCACTAAATGTCTACCATAAATTGTGGTTTTGACTGTTCCTTGTTTCTAGATGTTGATGACAATGATCAGTTCAAAGATATGAATTTACATTACAAATAAAACTAATCAATTTAAAGTTAAAGATTAACTACATTATATGTGTGTTTTTCTTACAACTAGATCACTACATACAGTTTTAAAAAAAAATTGATTAGATTGACATTTGACAAATACTAACAACAATGTTTTTTAATAAACAAAATAATACTACTCTAAATAGAGAAACCCCACTCTATGTCTGGTTTTAAACCTCATAACACACGTTTAAAATGCTTTATAATATCATGGTTAATTAAGACATGAGATACAAAGTTTGTCTTAAATAGTTTTATATGATTCTACACGTAGAAGTTGTATTATTGATATTATCGAGTACTAAGTACAACGAATCAAATTGACTGCAATATAAGGAAGGTTCGAAATGGAGCATGATCCAACAAATATCATACGTGGATGGATTCACTTATTTCATATAATATAATAAAAATGGCTTCTGGAAGGATTATAGTTTGGTTGTAAAGTCTTGCTAATGGATCCTGTACGCATTGCGGTTAGACTTTTATTTTCCTTAAACTCAAAAGAAAAAAATGAGAATCGTATCATATTCCACCTTTACGAGAAAAAACAAACAAACAAAAGTCAGGTAATTTGTCACGGTTGATGGTGATTAAGACATTCTTGTAATAATCAAACACAAATAAATTTAAGTAAATTATCTGGTGGAATTAGTTCTAGCGAGTACATTTTTTAATTTTGTTCTTAGTATATATATATATATATCAAAGATAATACTAACATATCTAATTAATCTCATGAATATAAAATCTAGTAGAACACTTATGTAACATGTTTAACAAATTTGAAATAGCGGGAACTCCGATATCATATTAGTGAGATCTCTAGTGAGATCTCGTATCATTTAGAATCGACTAACTCATAAATAATGTTTCAAATTATCAGTGAAATTTGAATCCGAACCTTTATAAATTTATGTCTTAAATGGTACTCCCTAGATTGTAAGTGAGTTAGTTTGGAGTTGTACATAAAATATTGTAGAGTAGTAAACATCCTTAATATCTCAGTGTAATAACTACATGTCAAGTTTGACCGTGACGTTTTCAATGTCGTATTCCAATTTAATTAATAACACACAAAAAATGAGGTAAGAGAAGAAAGCCGGTGGTGATTAAATACTACCAATCAACACGAAACAGAACAATCGCATATTTAAAGAATCTCTGGCTCTTTTATCAATTAGGACTCGACTGCTTCTTCTTTCTTATTATACCAACGACTCTGATTTTACATCTGATCATACCAATGACGGTCACTTACTATTTAACGGAGCATCCAACCATCGTTAACTTCCGTTGGAGTCCTACCCAATCATACGCCTCCACCTGGTCTTTTCTCTTCACCGCCGTCTTATTCTACGTTATCGCCGCCGCAACTCTTCACCTCCTCCTTTCAATTATTCCCCTCATTTTCCACCGTCGCAGCCGCGGCTTCTCCCTCGGTCCCATCCCAGCTCTACACAGCTTGGTAATTTCTATTATTTCCGCCGTTATCTTCGTCGGTATCTTACTCTCCGCCGCTGCTGAGATCCGTGACACGCGTTGGTTATGGCGTCGCACGCGTACAACAGCTCTTCAATGGTTCCTCTGTTTTCCAGTCGGTACACGCGCTTCTGGACGCGTGTTCTTCTGGTCTTACACGTTTTACCTCTCTCGATTTCTTCATTTGTTCCGTACTTTCTTCTCCGTAATACGACGTCGTAAACTCAGCTTCTTCCAGCTCATCAATCAGTCTTCTCTCCTCTGTATCTCCTTCCTCTGGCTCGAATACTCACAATCCTTCCAGGTAAAAATCAAACCGGTTTAATTTTAAACCGGAACCAAAACCGATATTCTAAATTGAACCGTGTTTTTGGTTTTTACAGGTTGTAGCAATACTATTAACGACCGTTTCGTACGCCGTTGTATACGGTTATAGATTCTGGACGGAGATTGGATTACGCGGGGCGTGTTTTCCGTTAGTCGTTAACTGTCAAGCCATTTTGTTAGGTTGCATGACGGTTTGCCACGTAGGTGTTCTTTGCATCCACCTGGTCAAACGCGGTGGCTGTAACGGTATCGGAGCTTGGCTTTTTAACTCCGTTCTAAACGCCGTTATCTCATTGCTTTACTTGAAGTTTTATGTCAAGACGCGTTCAATGACGACTACTACTGCTACTAAGCCTACCTAAAAGATCACCTTTTTGCATCATTTAAATGGCATTTTTAGCCATTGTTGTATGTTATGAAAATTATTTGTAGTTGTACATATGTATTTCCATATTCGGATTTGAATTACGAATCGGCGTTATGGTAACAAGAGCTAGGTGTAAGATTAATTGTAGCTGTTCAGAGAGAAACTATATTAACAAAATGATGAAGTATGTCTATTTTGGATTAAATTATATTTTCTGCTTTTCTCAGGTTGTAAGGAAACAAAAGTCTGGTTGCTTTGGAATTGGATTCTGCAACTTTTATACATCTAATCAAAGAAAAGTAAAACAAGTATGTATGAATTAAGTTTTGTCATAATCTAAAAAAGACAAAATTCGATGTGCACTACATATAATTACAACATCTTAAAAGGTGCTGGGACGGTATCAATCTCCGGCGTCCACTTGTTTCCGGTCAATAAGATTACCATCGTCCCAAGTTTCAGAGCATCTGTAGATAAAAGGCATCAACAATTGTGACTAGAAAAGTGTAAGACACTTGGGATTGCTCTTTTTCTATTTAAGAAACATCAGAGAAGATAAGTTATAAGGATTCACTGACCTTGTTCCATCCACATCTATACAGAGGAACTGCCCATGTCGCCATCCATCTTTGAAATGTCCAAAGAATATCTCACCGGACTTCGAATAGAATCGTCCTTCGCCGCTGGCTTTTCCTTTCCAAAAATTTGCAAACCACCGATCACCTTTATGGAAATAGAACCATCCCTGCAAAAAGAATGGTTCTTGTATGATGAGAGATATCTTATGTCACTAAAGAAACCATTTCTACGGTAGTCCTTTCTCAAACAGTCAAACCTACTCGATATAGATAATTCTTAGGGACTTTGGTGATGCAGAAGCAGTTTGTGCACAAGTGTAGTCTCAATAAGCTAAACCAAATCCAAAAAGTAAAGACTATTCACCTTTCCGTGTATTAAATCTTCTCTCCATGTGCCTTGGAACACGTCTCCATTCTTGAAGTAGAATGTTCCAAGACCAGATCTTTTACCGTTGTGCCACATTCCATCATATATGCTTCCATCTCCAAGTACCAAACGACCCTGGTTGGAAATTTCAGCCATTACTTTGGGATTTACCCAGAAGCTTGTCTCAAACATAAGACAAGGATCCATTGATTAATTGGCTTCAATAAATATAGCCAACAAGACGGACTACCTTTCCTTCAGGAAGGCCTCCTTGGCATCTTCCCTTGAACAATCCTCCTCTGTACTGCATCTCTAGAATAGGACTCCATCTTTTTGATGAATCTCGTTCTGCTTCCTAGGTGACGATAAATTAAAGTGAAAAATTCTCTCAGTTGACATGGACTTGAACAACAAGAAATTAAATGCTCTCTGAAACTGTTAAAAGAGGGTATTAAGATTGTGTAGCAACAAGCTTAAATCACAAAATGACTCTTCATCATGGTCGCAGACTGAACTAAGGAGACCACTTTGGCCTCTATACATTCTTGTTCAAAAAAGCAACTAAGCGGATGACTTTATATCTCAACCCTATATATTGCTACATTGGCACTTACCAGCATAGACGCTGCTCTCGAGGATAAATTTCTTTGCTTTGTAAAATCAGCATATTTCTCAGATAGAAGGGTAGATGCATTATCACTAGAGTCTTTTGTCGTGCCATTAGGGTTAAAAAATGATTCATCTCTGGAATCATCCTTCTGAAAGGGTTGACTGGCGACCATGAGACTACTGTTCAATTTCTTTGACGGTCTCACACCAACAGGAAGGTTGACAATACCAAGGCTTAGCACAGCAGTGTCTCCAGAATCAGCTGGCCATTTCTGCGCAATCTGATAACCCGGATCCTTACTCCAATTAGCAATTGGCTCCCTCTGGATAGCACCATAATCTACAAAAGATAATTTATTCATTCACTTTTAAGATAGTTATAATTTGGGGCTTACTGCTTCAGTATCCTATAAATAACAAGTCATGAAGCATATTGAACAATACTACAAAAAGAAATAAGCAGCAAGGAAAACTTGTCTTCAAATTTTGTACCTTCAATATTTTCATCTCCAAGATCCAATCGACTATTTCTGGATGGTTCCTCCTCCTGTAATGGGTATTCACCATCAGCGTTATCAGAAACTCCCATGAGTTCCTCAGATTCAATTTCAAATCCTTCAAGACTCTGTTCAGAACTTTTTTCGTCATTAGAATCTACTGAATCTTCCATTGCAACCAGTGCATCTCCAAATCCACCATTTATTTCACTTTGGAGCTGGGAACGATATTTATTGAAGATATCCAAAACAAACGGAAACAGACCAGAAAAAATGTTGCCTTTGTTGGATGTTTCTTCTTCTGAACAACTGTGATAACATATGAAACTTGAGTTAATGCTAAAAAGTGGTCACGAGAATAGAATCCAAGTCTTGACAAAACCATCACAGACTCAATAAAACAAGTAAAAGTATATGGTATAAATGCTGAAACCATATATACTTTTCTCTGTTGAGTCTCAACCAAGTATGGAACCATATGCATGAGCTTAAATCATCAGCTAAACATGAATACCAACCTTAAAATAAAAAACGTTGTGACAAGCACTTTAGGCTCCAGATCAGGTTTATAAACAGTTGATACTATAACATCTCCACTGTACTCCATTGTTTGACGAAAAGTACGAAGGATTGTTTTCACGTCCTTCTTCTGAAGAGGTGTCGAACTAGCCACAATGCATATAATACCATTTAGATCCTGCATGTTGGAAAAAGCAAGGGTGGCATGAAAAATATTACTTGAAGAACGTAATTTCATAAGAAAGTGGTTTCAGGGAGCATATTTTTCGAGTAGAAATGTCACCCTTGCTCCTTCCGGAAAATGATGCCATAGATTTAAAGGTTGGTTTGTACGGGCATATGGTTAGATTTATTTCTTCAATTATCAGAAAATTCCTATGTTAATATTCTTATATTCACATTATTATCAGACCAATCTTCTTCGTCTTTTATGGAAGAAGGGTGTGTAGAGGAAAAAATTATTAAACTGAGAACTTAAATAGGGTCGATAAGTTTTCTACGCAATGCTCTTTGAGGAATAAGGAATACCTTTATGCCAGGGCGAAAGAATGGGCAATCGGATATAGCTCGTAGAATCGAAGTCTTAAGGTTGTGACCAACTCCAAAACCAACCTTTGCCTCTTTGTAGCTCTCTAGAATCTGGATATAAGAGAGTTAGGATCGACGACAATCTCAAACTAAGACACTATCCTACGGAATGTTTGAACCACTGAAGACAGAGTCACTTAAATTATAAGAGGACAACAATTTCCTGCACTAAAGTTTGAATGTAAGATGTTATTATAAAGACGAGGGTGACTAAACCATACAAAAAATGGAAAGAAAATAGAATTCTCGAGAACAGGTTAAACTACAAAGATCTTTATCCTTAAAACCCACGAGAAAAAAATTCATGAAACTTACCGTTGTAACTTCTGAGCTATCAAGTTCTTTAAGATCTTTATGCATCACGTCGATGAAGTTTCCATGCATCCCCTGAATAAACCCATATATAATAATGAGTCGAAAAATAAAGTACACTATGGCAGACAGCACAGCAGAAAAGTAACCTTACACTTATCAGAGCGGAAGCTGCATTTAGTGCCATCGAAACAGCATTGTTTGCATTTCTCAGCGCCTCGTCCAAAGTTACCAAATCCTTCTGCAGTAACATCTCTATGTCGATATCTAAATCGCCAAAATTAAAGTCAGTTATGGCCAGCAGAACTGCTAAAACAAAAGGTAGTTCTTCAGACACTATTGTGTCAGGAGATCTATCAAAATGTTGACAAAAGTACCTATACAGAAATTGGTGTGTTGCTGTAGTTTTGTAGCCAAGTCGTTAATCTGCAAACAACCTGAGAAATTAGAAAAAGAGAAAGAAAAAAACACCAACTAGAGATAGTAAATGCAGATGAACTTGTTTGTAGATGGAGATAGTATTTGATGGGCTGTTTTTAGTTTGTTATATAAAATAGTTCACAACAAAAAAATTGTTGACGGGAAATGGAGATGACAGATATTTGGTAAGGTGCACTCTTGGCAAACGTGGAAACCACTCGAAAGTTATCCACCTCGATTTCTTCTCTATCAATTCAGATGTGCATGTTCTAGTAGCAACTCCAGTAAACAGTCAGACGACTTAATTAATACTTTGAAGACTGATCATCCTATTATCAAGGTAAGTTTTTACAGCACTTCGATCTTGCGACAACAAGGATGAAATCTCAAATTGGTTCTTTAGTACATACCAAAGAGGTACAACTTTAGAGACAATAAAAAACTACCTCTTCTAGACGCCTTCGCCCTTCAAAGCTGAAAGGCTTTAATAGCACAGCAACAGCTAAGTTACCCCCAGATTTTACTGCACTAAGAATATTAATAGCTTCAACGTGGTCAGAACCATATCCAGCACTAGCCACCTGCAAAGCGTAACAGTTGAAGCAGAATCAGATGCACAGCCAGTACTGTTCCACTAAAATGTTTTTTCGGAAAGATTAATCATTTCACTAAGACCCTATGCAAGTTCAGGAACCATGGTTGTTAATTTTCAGTTCCACACTATTGTGTCTAGTTCAGTTCTAAAAGAGAGTCTAGAATCCTACAAGTAATTCTACTAAATGCATTGCGGGCACATGGAACTGCAAAATATACGAAAGTTTTTGTATCATAAAATAACACAAACAATGGTAGGCAAGAAAAGTACAAACAAGGATGAAGGTCCTTGGACGTGACTGTATCATCTCAATTGGATTTATGGTCTTGGTAGCATTATCTGTAAACGTAAAAAAAAAAAAAGAGGTGAGGTAATAGGTAAGGACGATAGTCTTCAACAACTAGCTAACACTTTGCTGCAATCTCTCTAAGACACTAAAATATGTAAATTTAAAAACGTTGTTTATAATCAGATTAGACGACAGGAAACATAGATTATGGACCTTCTTGATTGAGCCTCTGATGTAACGCTAAATCTCCAGAGCTATCCCTGCTAATACTCCTGAAAAATAAGAATTGCGAGTCAAATTTGGTCAATTTTATGAATACACAGAACATGCATAATTCATTGAAGTCATAGCTTCATCAGTAGAAAGCTACAAACTTGAGGAGTGTCAATACTTAATAGTGTACAAGGAAAGCCAGCAACAAGTAACCATCTGATTTGGAACTATAAGGCTTAAACAAAGCAGGATTCTTGGTTACAACCTCAACCCATTTACTAAACAGAAAGGGAGGTTCCGATTTAGAGTAGATAAAACAGAATCATGAAACAAACAAAGATCGAACATTTACCAAAATCGGAGAGGAAGAGAAGGGAAAGGAGAATCCAAACAGGAATCCGTAATAGACTCCTTGCGACTACCAATAACAAGGACCTCAATGAACTCAGCTCCATGTTCATCTCTCTCGCACGTCTCCATCGGAGCCGAATTTCTCACCAAGCATATGACGCAAATCCGACGCGCCTTTCGAGAGGTACATTTCAATCGCGTCGTATCACGAAAGGACGAAAAGGGAATGCTAAAAGCATGAACTTGAGCTAAACGCGAGAACAATGGTGCTCGAAGAGTGGAGAAAACGGGAAGCTCCATAGAAATGGGCATTGCTCCAATCCAAAGAAATCAGTTAAAGTACACAAAAAAACATGAATAGGTAGATGATGAGATTCGGAGAAAGGAGAAGATCGGAGCAGAACACGTCTGAAGTTCTCCCGATAATTCTGAAGGAGAAGAGAAGTGTGAAAAATATCCAGTTCGACGACACCGTGAATTGGTTAATTGTGTATAAACCCTCACATTTTATCTTTTTTTTGGGCTTCCTCATATTTTACTATTTATTTTAGTTATGACCCCATATTATGTTTTATAGAATCTGGCCCCTAGTGAAGTTGACAAATCGGTGGCAAATAACATTCACAGATTTGGTCTACTATCACTTTTCACACAGTTTACTTTTCTAGTCTTGTGGTCAATGATATCTTATAATTAAATGTTATATATATTAAATAAAGAACATATCTTTATTAGTCTACGAAAATAATTAGTCAAATACATTTAACAGAGGAAACAATTCTTTATTCAAATCCAAAATCAAGAACAAAATTTTAGATCCAGAGGAAGAGGCATAGTACTAAACTACTAATTATGAAAAGCGTGATTTTATTCTTGTTTGGTACAACCAATAATAATAATTAGAAAACTATTTTTTAATAGTTTGCTTCACGTTTGCGTTTCAGAGTAAAACGACGGCAGGAGAATATTATCGGTCGCAAGTGTAAGCCTAGGGGGATTTGTATTCGCCAAAGCTTTGACCTTTTATCATTCAGCCAATCAGATAGCTATATTATGGTGCACCTTACCGTCTCTGATTATACCCATCGTCTCTATTATATCCGACCCGAAATCGAATCCTTCTGTGAAACTTCGTTTCAGATTCGCATTACTCTGTTCCATTTAACAATTATCCTCTTCATCTTCGCCGACTGGTTCCGCTCTTCAAACTTCATCTCCAGGTACTTTATCTCTCTCTATCTTCTTCGTCATGAGTGAAGATTGTTTTTTTTTGCCTTTCTCTTGGTTTTTTTTTTCCTTTTTTCGAAGATACGTCGTGCGAAGTGTTTCTTTTGCTCTAATGTCACGTGAAATCTGATTTTTTAGTTGCGGTATTCACACGTATTTCCCTATTTGGGTGATGTTGTTTCCGTGATTTCTGCGTGTCTGTTTTGGAATATTGATGATTATAGTTAAAATTGGATTCTTTTTTATGTAGCTTTAGATGCTAAGCATGACGAAGAAAATCTATGTTTCTTTATCATTATTCGTTGGTTGGATCTTCCAGTTACTTCATAGATACGAAATTCTCTGTTAATTATTGCTTATAGAGAGTAATTCATGTTCCTGAGATTCGGATTTGCAAAAAATAATTTCCTTTTGTAAGTTTCAGATAACACAAAGATTGGGTTTTTCTATTTACTTTATTCATAGATGTGCTGATTAGGGATCTCTAATCGCAATGTCTTCTGGGTCGTTGCTAGATGAATTGTTTCTTTCTAAACTCTGAGCATGACTGTTTGGGACGGATCTATGTGGCTCATGGTTACTGAAAATCATGTGATCTCAGCAATTGCTTATTGTATTTGCACTCAAATTGCATGTTTAGGCTCTTGCTTTGGTTTTTCTAGTCTCTTATCTGCAATACCATCTTTGTTTGGGAGGAAGGACTTTAAGTGGCACTGAGTAATATTTGATTCTCATTGCTGCAGTTTGTCTTGAGGCTTATCTGGAAAAAGATGGAAGTTTGCGGGGATCTGAATTCTGACAACTTAAAGAACCACCCCTTGACTCCGCTTAGGATTATGAGGGGCCTTATAATCCTATTGGTGTTTCTGTCTACTGCTTTTATGTTCCTCTTGTACTTTTCACCAATAGCTGCTCTAGGTCTACGGCTTCTGAGTGTGCGTCAATCTAGGAAAGTTATCTCGTTAATCTTTGGTCACTGGTTAGCTTTGTGGCCTTATCTATTTGAAACGATTAACGGTACAACCGTAGTGTTCTCTGGAGATAGCATTCCGTTAGAAAAACGTGTTTTGCTAATTGCAAATCACAGAACAGAGGTGGATTGGATGTATTTGTGGAATATTGCCTTGAGAAAAGGGTGTCTTGGCTACATCAAATACGTGCTCAAGAGCAGCTTAATGAGATTACCTATTTTTGGCTGGGGTTTTCATGTTTTAGAGTTTATCCCAGTGGAGAGGAAGCGAGAGGTCGACGAACCTGTTTTGCTTCAAATGCTTTCATCTTTTAAGGATCCTCAAGAACCCTTATGGCTTGCTCTATTCCCGGAAGGAACCGATTTCACGTACTACATGCTCCCTATCTCATTTTACATATGAACCTATATTACGAACACGTTGCAACCTAGGTTAAACTGCTCTAGATATATTAACTAATTCTCAATCAATCTGTATTCTTGAAGCTAACTTTCAGTGTCTCATTGTTAGGCTATTTACTACTGAGCATCTCTTGCAAATATGTTAAACCAATCATACTCGTTTTGTGAATTGCCTCCCAAGTAGTACTGCATAGATGTGTGAAATGCTGCTCTTAGTCTTATATAAAAAAATTCATATAACTGAAACCTTCCTTATTTTGATATTGCAGTGAAGAGAAATGCAAGAAAAGCCAAAAGTTTGCAGCTGAAGCTGGTCTTCCAGCATTATCAAACGTACTTCTACCAAAAACAAGGGGTTTTGGCGTTTGCTTAGAAGTTCTACATAACTCTTTGGATGCTGGTATGTATGGTTCATATAATTTTGATGCAAATGTTCGTGTATGTTCACTTGTACATCTAGTTGTATCTCACACCAAATTTTCGGCAAACATTTGTGGTTTCGTCCAATGACCCCATGTGGGATCCATGACCAGAATTAACTGGGCAAGCGATTCCCATGTATTGAGTCCAAACTTCCTCAAGCTTCTTATGTGATGTTTTTGAAATGCAGTATATGATCTGACGATTGCATATAAGCCTCGCTGCCCAACTTTTATGGACAATGTATTTGGGACGGATCCTTCAGAAGTTCACATCCATGTTAGGCGAGTTGAAGTAAAAAACATTCCAGCTAATGAAGCAGAATCTTCTGTTTGGTTAATGGATTCATTTCAGTTGAAGGACAAATTGCTATCTGATTTCAGTGCTCAGGGACAGTTCCCCAATCAAAGACCAGAAGAAGAGCTCTCTGTTCTGAAGTGCATAGCAACTTTTACAGTGGTAATATCTTTGACAGTACTATTTATTTATCTGACCTTGTATTCACATACCTGTTTCAAAGTATATGCTGGTCTAAGCGGCACATATTTATCTTTTGCTACTTATTACAAGTTCCGACCCTCACCATCTATTGGTTGTTTTAGAGGTGATTCTAGTAAAGATGTAAAAAAACATTAACTCTGTTGTACATACGATTCTTTCTTTGCATACAAAGAAATAATAACAAAATTTTACAGGCAGAAAAGTTTTTTGGGCTGCCTCTGTAATTGTTAGTTCTTTGATCTACACTTTACATTTACTCATGTATTCCATGTTGTTCTCTTGGAATTCATATATTCATTTGACTTGTGACTAAGTCCCATTTGGTTGTATCAAGCTGTTTCTTGCATCATGTTAATAATGCCACTGTTTGTTGACAGTTCTCCTTCCAAAAACTGTGACCGAGCACACTTTGCAAGGAAATTTTATGTTGGAACTGTGAAACTCGTGTTCATTGAATTGGAAAGAGCAACAGTTTGTCGACTCTTATGTTTGTGAAAAAGGTGTTCGAACTTCTTATTTAGTCGCCAAAGGAAAGTTACCATCTAAACAAAACTTTGTTGGTGATTGAAGAAGCATAGAGCTCACTTTGTCCCAAAAGGATGTTGTCTTCTTTTAGCAGGTGATGAGAGAGGAAGAGAAAGAAGGTTGTTTCTCACGCTCTTTAACTGCTACATTGGATCATCTTTTCAGGTAGAGCAAGGCATCTTCTGAGTAATTACTTGCCTTTGCTTGGTCACATGTAATCTTATCTCCTTATCTAAGTAGGTATAAATGAGATCATGTTAGTTTTGACAGAACCAACTTTAAGCTTTCTTACCTTTTTGGTTTAGGAAAGACTTGGACAACCACAAAACCGTCTTTAAACATTTTAATTGTCATAATTCATCAACCCACTTAAAGAAACCATCAAGGCATATAAAATTTCACAGTGCCAAAGAAGATGGGCTAACAGTTTGCTACAAATATTTTTCAAAGTTAAAAAAATATATAAATCAGCTGAAAAAGATAACCCTAGCTCGGACCAGCACTTATATATAAGAGAATCGGTGCCAGAGATTCATCATCATCATTCACAGAAACACAAATACCCTATCAGAAAAATGGCGACTTTCTCCAGTATTTGCATTCTCTTCTTCGTCTTCATCACTAGTAAACAACATCAAACACACACTGTTTTTTTTTCTTCTCTGTTTCACTTCTGTTTATTATACATCTTCTCCTCTGTTCATTCTAATCTCGAAAGATAATAATTACAATACTGTCTCTTTAGCTCGTTCTGATCATATAGTTTTCATTGTCGTCGATTCAATTATGGTTCTTGAAAAAAAAATTAGTCTTTTTTTAACAGTTTTTAAATTGCAGGCGGCATTGCTGTTTCCGCCACCGTATTCACTTTACACAATCATTGTCCTTACACCGTCTGGCCGGGAATACTCTCCGGCAACAGCATTACCCTCGGCGACGGCGGATTCCAACTGACTCCAGGTGCTTCCATACAGCTCACAGCTCCTCAGGGATGGTCAGGCCGGTTCTGGGCTCGTACCGGCTGCAATTTTGACTCTTCCGGCCACGGTAACTGCATCACCGGAGACTGCGGCGGCGTTCTAAAATGTCGTGGAGGCGGAGTTCCTCCGGCCACTCTAGCCGAATTCACGGTCGGATCAAGCAATTCCGGCATGGATTTCTACGACGTAAGCCTCGTCGATGGTTACAATGTCAAGATGGGGATAAAACCACAAGGAGGATACGGAAATTGCCGTTATGCAGGTTGTGTCGCTGACATTAACGAAATTTGCCCTAACGAGCTTAAGATCATGGATCCTCATTCAGGCAACATCGCAGCGTGCAAGAGCGCTTGTGCGGCGTTTAATCTACCGGAATTTTGCTGCACCGGAGCTCACTCGACGCCACAAACTTGTTCTCCAACGTATTACTCATTAATGTTCAAGAACGCTTGCCCTACCGCTTACAGTTACGCTTACGACGACGCTTCGAGTACTTTCACTTGTTCTGAATCTAACTACTTGATCACTTTTTGCCCCACCCAGTCTTAAACCGGAGCTCCGGTATAGATTTGGGTCGGGTTTATCTCTCGCGTTTCTTTTACTTGTTGTGCAAGGAAAGATTAATAAGGATTGATATCAAAGAAAAATTATAATATGAACCATTTTCTTCCATTCTCAAGACTTTTCCAAGTGTTTTGTTATATATTTCACATACTCATCTCATTTGCGTTATAGTTTGAGTTGTATTATCAGATACCTCGGTTCAATTAAGGAGTGTAGGGTTGAGCTGCCTCAGCATATATTTTATTCGGACCCGAAAATTTGAACCAAATTCAACTTGAATTACAGGACCTGACCCAAATTAGAACCGAGGTAAATATCCGAATTGATCCTACATCTATATATTCGAAAACCTGAACTCAATCTTTAAAATATCCATATTCTTCAAGGTGAGTTTGAAAAAGAGATAACTAAATCATAAAAATCTTGTTACATCTGGCAAAATGTTGATTATTTTTTTGTCAACCGAGTTATATATATATATAAGATGGAGGATGTACCTCTAGCATGATTACAAAAGTAGCGGAATCAAACGGCTACACCTCTAAATGAACGAGCGAGGTGATCAGCACGGTGATTCAACGAGCGAGAAATTATATGGATAGAAAAAGAAGAAAAGCAAGAACGCAATCTCGAAAACTCTTCCATGTAAGATGAGAAAGCTGGCCAATCGTCTAGATTCTGACACATCTGGAGTACAGCCGAACAATCCGTCGCTAGAGCCACCTCCGAGATATGAAGAGAAAGGAGACATCCCATCGCCCAAAGAACGGTTTCGACTTCAACATGAAGAGCGGAAAAGCACTGTGGAACAGCTTGTGCACTCATGAGAGCACCCATAGAAGCATCAGAAAAACAGAACCAACCCATACCAGAGGTAACATCAGAAGCTCGCTAAGCACCATCAACAAAACAACGGTAACCAGAGAACGCCGGATCAACTGAAGATGGATAAGCGACCTCACGCGAAATGAGTCCTGAATCAATAGATCCCAATTGGGAAGGATCAGGAAAATTATTTCTAGCATTAAACCACTCCAAAGAATCAGCCTCTGCACGAAGAAGCACATCACGAGGATCAATATCAATATTGGAGAATAGCTTGGAATTACGAGCCTTCCAAATATATCAAATAAGCCATGGAAATATCGAGAAATCATCAATAGTAGGCAAGCGCCAAAAGAGGTCATCCATATTAGACCATAGCGAAACTGAGGGAAAAATATTTATGGCCGAAGGAATATTAGAAAGAGCTCAAACTTGTCTCGCTGAAGGGCACTCGAATAAAGCATGGTTTATAGATTCATCATCTTGGCCACAAGAACTACAAATTAAATCACAAGGAATCCCTTGATGACTAAGTTTATCTTTAACCGCCACACAACCTGAAATAGCCTGCCAAATGAAATGTTTGATTATTGATGGACAATTAAGAATCCCAGAATGAGCCTGTAGGACCGAGAAAGATGGACCTGGAATCGTCCCTCTAATAACATTATTCAAATTTTCGAGAAGATAACCAGATTTTACCAAATAACGACCTGTCTTAGTAAAATGTCACCCCCAATAGTCCTCATGAACCCGTTTAGGAATAAAAATTCCTCGAATCAATTCAACGTCGGTAGGATGGAAAAATTGATTTAATAAAGGAACCTTCCATGATCAGGACCTCCGATCAATAAATTGATCGACTGTCAAATCCGGGTAAATATTAGGACCTACCCCAGCCGCCGGTCTAAGACTGATATCTGGGATCCAAGGATCCCTCCAAACCGAGATTGAACAACCATCCCCAACTCGTTTAATAATCCCTTTACTAACTAAAGAACGAGATGAAGTAATACTACGCCACCCATAAGAAGGAGCAAATGAGTTAATTGGATTCATCGAGTTATTATGCTTAAAATATCTTCCTTTTAAAACTCTAGAAAATAGGGAATCGAAAAAATCAATCAAACGCCAAAGTTGTTTAGCTAAAAGAGCTGAATTAAATTCTTCAAGCGCCTAAAAGCCTAGACCACCTTCTTGTTTTGGTTTACAAAGTTTTTTCCATCTTTGCCAATGAATCCCTTTTGACGTCTCCGAATTACTCCACCAAAAATCCGCAATAGCCGAATTAAATTTGATAATTACTGATTTCGGCAAACGAAAACAAGACATAACATATGTCGGAAGCGTCGTAAGCACAAATTTAATAAGAACCTCCTTTTCACCTTTGGATAAAAATTTCGATGACCAATTATTAATTTTACTTTGTAATTTATCCCTTATAAACGAGAACACCTTTGTTTTTGCCCCGCCTAAACTCTCCGGAAGTCTGAGATAAGTACCCATCCCTCCCAAATTATGTATCTTGAGAATTTGGTGCAATTCGGTTTTGAGAGACCCAAGAACAAAGTGACCGAACTGAATTGAGGATTTTTCAAAATTAATTTTTTGACCTAAAACACTTTCATACTCCTCTAAAACCGACAAAATCGCTTTTGCTTCATCTTGATATGCTTTACATAAAAACAAACTATCATTTGCAAAAAGCAAATGAGAGACTCTCGGACTCCTTCTAGCAATAGAAATTCCATAAATCCTTTTATCACTTTCAGCTTTACGAAGCATAGACACAAGAACTTCCGTACATAGGATGAAAAGATAAGGAGACAATGGATCCCCGACAAAATGTTGATTTGAGATTAAGAAAGGCGATTTTGGAATTAATCAAGGATATATATAATCTAAACTTTCCGACATTTAAATATGGATATTCAAATTCGTATAAAATTAGGTATTGTTTTAAAAATCTCCTATAAAATTTAGGACTTTTTTCTTAAATCTATATATATATATATATTGATGGTTATACGGCCAAAGTCAAAATTAAACCAATAGATTATCCTTAAAAACTCTAATTTATCCTCAGAAACCCTTATTCTTCAACCTCAGATATTCTAACTCTTCTACTACCCAGCTCGTTCGGATTTAACAGGAACGTAAAGAATTTCTTCAATTCAAGCTCGTTCGGATTTAACAGGAACGTAAAGAATTTCTTCAATTCAAGATTTCTGTTGTTCTTGCTTGACCAATGAATCCATGGTTTGTTTCGTTGTATGTTTTATGATTCATTCATTGTAATCTCCGTAATTAAGAACTAACTTGGTCTTTTCTTTATTATGAGATTTAATCTGGGCAGCAAAAGCGATGATACTGAAAGTACAAATCATGGAGATGTTGCAAGTGTGGACAAGATCAGTGAGTTGTCTGAAGCTTTGATTTTGCAGATATTTGGTCAACTTCCTGTAGGAACTGCAGTGGCCACAAGTGTTTTGTTTAAACGATGGCAGTTTCTTTGGCAGAAGCTACCTAACCTCAAGTTTGATTCTTTACATCACAATTCAGAAAGCTTAACGTTTTCAGATCATGTTACCAGATCTTTGCTTTCTGNNATAGGCCCATTTGTTGATAAGTCATAGTTTTATAAATAGATAGACACAATTAGAGTTTGTTATGATGATAATTGAGATGTATTGATGAGTGAGATGAAGTTACGAGAGCCTGAAACTCTCTGTAACTCTCTTTTGTGTTCTTGTTCTTGAATAATAAGAGAAATCGATTCTGGATCGTAACACTTTCTCATAAGTCTTTCAATCTAGAGAGTCTGAATCTCAAAGTCAGGTTAGATAAATGTACTGAAGTGGATATTAGAAGAATGATTGATATTGCACTTTCCCGCAATGTTCGTAACCTGGACCTCCAAGTTCAACTAGCAGAACGGTTCAAATTTCCTAAAAGCTTGTACAACTATAAAACACTAGAGACCTTGAAACTCAAATATTTGGTTCCTAAGGATGTCCCTTCTTCAGTTTGTCTGAAATCCCTTAGAACGTTGTATCTTGACTTAGTGGACTTCCAAGACAAAGAATCCCTTTCCAACCTTTTATCTGGCTGTCCTAATCTCGAAAGCTTGGCTGTGCAAGGTTATCCATGCAACGAGGAGATGATGAACTTCACTATTGTTGTGCCATCTTTACAGAGACTAGAAATATATGATTTTAAATGGAGTGTAGAGTATAAGATGTATACTCCTTCTTTGAAGTACTTGAAGATTGAAAAGTTAGGGTATTTTGAGTTTTGTCAGACTGAGAAGTTACTGGAGCTGGAAGAGGCATATATTATAGATGTCTCTGAGGATGTCACTGAAAACGTTCTCGGATAATTAAGTTCAGCCAAAAATCTTTATTCCTTGGAGTTACCATTCTCGAAGGTATATTTTCAGTCTTTTTATTTTCTGCGGAGTTTTTTCTCAGTTTGGTAGTTTAGTAGTTATGCTTATATTTCCAGCTAATGACTTTGGTATCAGGATTTCGATCCTTCGACACTACATATAGTAGATTAAATAGAGATTTTAAGTGTGGGCTTTAGGCTATGGATTGGCCTTGTCGATCCAATTGTTGACAAAAAAAAATTAATGTACTAATTAATACTGTCTTCATGCATTTAGGTTATGTTTCCCATCGGCAGCATATTTTATCGGCTTACATATTTGAAACTAAAAACAAATGCTCTAGCTCGATGGAATCTACTTACCCTTATGCTTCGTAGTTCTCCGAAACTGCAATACCTCAAGCTCATCGGTGTAAGCAATGTTCATATGTTTATAGCTTGGTTTTAGGTTTGATGAATATACAATAACACACATTGTATGTGTTTTCCTCTCATTGATACCAGCATGTGAGTAAGAGAACAGGCCGTGAGGCGCCATGGAATCAACCAAAAAATGTCCCAGAATGTTTGTTGTTTCGTCTCAAAACATTCATTTGGAAATACTACGAGTCGGATGGAGAAGATAATACTGAAGTAGCCAAATTCATCTTAAGTAAAACGAAGGGCTTGCAGAGAGCAATGTTCTTCACAAATACAAATGATTCTACAAAGAGAGCTGTGATGGTTGAGGGCTTGAAAAGTGTGGCCATGGCTTCAAAATCATGCCAACTTCAGGTCATATAAAAGGTATATATATATATCGAGTCTTGGTTCTCATAGTTAACTTATACTCAACTTACTTAAGTCATCGAACTCTCCTCTATGTTGTATTACTTAAGTCAAAGTATGAACACAAAACTATTTGTTTTTGTCTCATCCAATTCGTGAATCTTCATCTTTCTTTCCAAATATATAACATTTTCAAAACAACAAAGTACGATCACTTATATTTAATCACACCAAATTTTCACCATTTGTAATGTCAAACCATACTGCAAAGAGACATATAGTAACACTCTCGATTCATTACTATGAGCTGTGATAACATTCGAACTCCTAAAGAACACGTACATCTTTAAAATTAAATCCATCTTTTTATAACTTCTGACTCTCAATATGGAGGCGAATGTAGTTGTAGGAAATGTCAATTTGAAATCTATGAATTTCCAAAATAATTAAAAATGGAATGAAAAATAATGCTTTGATTAATTAACACTGATCCATTAATAGTAGGGTACTACTTCAAGAAATTTTCATGGTCACAATACAATTTTTCTTTTTCTTTTGATGAGAGATAAATAGTAAATATAATCATTAATATTGGCCTAGCCGAAGTACAAATATTACGAATAGAAAATTGAATTCAAAGAACAAGTCGTGTTGATGTCATACCTCCCAAATCTTTTACTACCAAACCGTTAATCGTAAATCATTTTTGAATTTGATACTTATCTTCATTTCACATTCTTCGGCGGCTGAATCATAATATAAAAAAACAATTTTAAAGTTTCCATCACTCTTTTAGATTTTCTTTTCGAGATTTCACATAATACATTTTTCGCTAAGATGCAAAACCGAATTTAATGTTTTTACGAAAAAAAGACATCATTGTTGTCTTGTTGCTAGAAAATCAATTGGTTATGTCGGTACTCTTGCCTCCACGGCAGGTTTTATGCATAACAGCCAGGACTGGCTCGTTAGGGTGGTCAAACGGTGCAATCACCTCGGACTCATTAAAAATGAGTTTTTTTTTTTTAAATTTGGATATTAATAAAAGTTTTTTATAATTCAGAATAAAAACTAGGATAAAAACTAGGAGTATACACTAAGTTCAGATTAATCTCTAAAGAGGTATAGTCCACAGATATACGATCTCTATGTATGCAAGAAATCAATCGTTTATATTTATGTGGGTGTCTAAAGCAATGTGTTTTTGTTTCGCTTAACATGTGGTTCAAACTTGAAGCGTGTTGGCGCTCCAATCTTGTCTCTTTACCACTTAATCACAAAACCTCAGACAATTATTAAAAGTTTTTGAGATAACATTCACTAAAAAAAACTATTTCTACGAAAATTTTCATAAAAAGAAGTAGCCCATAAAATATGTTTTTTAGAGGAAATACATTAAAAAACAAAAAAAGCTTATAACTTTTTACGTTAAAATTTTGTTCATAGACCTATAAAAGTTTTAAGCCAGTCCAACTAACAACGTTGGACCATTCATTAATGAAAGAGTTCAAAGATACCCCAAATTCACGCTTAGACACAACGTTGGTTCAATTCATGAACCTATTTCTAACTCGAAGTCGGTCTTCTCCATTCATAATCTCTAAAGTCTCCTGCTAATAATATTGCCTATCGTTTTATCACTTGACTTTTCTTTTGTAAAATTGTTGTTCAGATTTTAAAAGAAGTTTTGGTAATGCATCTAATTAAGGAGATCAGATAATGTAATATATGAATGATTTTTGTGAAAATTGTCTAGTAGATTGTGAGATTAAAGTCTTGGTTATTTCGGCTATAAGTGAAGAAAAAAGTCTTATAAGTTATGGGAAAACTAATGGATCATGGTGATTAATAACAACAAATTAATATGAATTCTCGTGGTAAAACCCAAAAAATATATATACGTCATGGTTGAAGAAAAAGTGATGGAGACAAATATACATTGATTTTAAAGAAGAAAAAAAAAGTCAATTGAAAATATTGATTTCAATTCAGCCATAATGACGGTTCACATATTAGTATAGCTTAATTATTTTTCCGTTGTTTTATAAAGAGTGTCATTTCAAAATTTCATTGTAATTTTTAACAGAATTTTTTTTTTTAACATTCAATGACAATTATTTATGTGAAATCTAAAAATTTATTAATTGTAGTTACATAAAATATATATATTAAATATATAAAAGAATTTTAACATTGTTTGTTACAGCGTCGTCATTAGGGTGTATCCCTTGCCTATCACATTGTGTAGGGGGCTCATATTTGCCCTTATCTTAACGCAGACAAACACTATTTAGGCAAAGAAAATTCAAAGAGCCACTGAAGAAAATATCTAACATGTTGTAAGAAACCAAAAATTGTATTAGTTATGATGAATTACATTACGTCACTACCTTGAACAAGCCACTTATAAATAGAGGGTAAGTGCCATTAACATTCATCATCATCTAAAGCATAAACACAGAAACCACCATTAGAAAAAATGGCCAACTTCTCCAGTATTAGCATTCTCTTTTTCGTGTTCATCACAAGTAAACAACATCAAACACACTATTCTTTTTCTTCTCTCTTTCTTAAGTTTCCTTTTGATGATTTGTTTTTATTTGTGTTTTGAATTTGCAGGCGGCATTGCTGTTTCCGCCACCGTGTTTACTCTAAAGAACAATTGTCCTTCCACAGTCTGGCCCGGAACTCTCGCCGGAAGGGGACCTATGCTCGGCGACGGCGGATTTCAATTGACTCCAGGTGCTTCCCGACAGTTCACAGCTCCTGCTGGATGGTCAGGCCGGTTCTGGGCTCGTACCGGCTGCAACTTTGATGGCTCAGGCAACGGTAGGTGTGCCACCGGAGACTGCGGCCGTGGTTTAAGATGTAACGGCGCAGGCGGAGTTCCACCAGTCTCTCTGGCTGAATTCACCCTCGTAGGCGATGGTGGCAAGGATTTCTACGACGTGAGTCTCGTCGACGGTTACAATGTCAAGTTGGGAATAAGACCTTCCGGAGGATCAGGAGATTGCAGATACGCAGGCTGCGTCTCCGACCTAAACACCATTTGTCCTAATGAACTCAAGGTCATGGGTCCAAACAACAATGTCGTTGCGTGCAAGAGCGCTTGTGCGGCGTTTAATAAGGATCAGTATTGTTGCCGTGGAGCTTACTCTACTCCACAAACTTGTCCTCCAACAGATTACTCCAGGATCTTTAAGAGAGCTTGCCCTGACGCCTATAGCTACGCGTATGACGACCAAACAAGTACCTTCACTTGTAGCAGAGCTAACTACGAGATCACTTTCTGCCCATAAGAACCGAAGCTCCGGTTATGATTCGTGGCGGCTTCTTTTGCTTCTTATGTACAGAAAGATGAATAAGGAATGATGATAACTATGAATCATCGTCTTCCACTTTTAAGTTTTTACTAAGTAGTCTGTTGTTAAAGTAAGCTGATTTGCAGACACATATAAAGAATAAAACAAAGAATAATTATTTACAGACACAAAAGATTTATGAGTCTAGATAGTTTTTCTATTACTTCTTTGTTTCCATCTAAACAACACTTTGTCATCTATGGTCGAAGAAACAATAGATCCCACTTTATCTTAAACCCTTGCTCTTTAACTGCTACATTAGATCATGTTTTCAGGTAGAACAAAGCATCTCCTGTCTCCTTTACATTGTTTTGCTTCTTCATATGTCATCTTATCTCTTTGTCTGAGTAGGTAGGTGCAAGATGATCATGCTAGTTTTGTTAGAACACTTTGGATCTACATTACCCTTTTGGTTTGGGAAAGACTTGAGAAACCCAAAATGTAACATGGCTTGTTAAAATATATGGGAATATACCAAGAATATCTCGACATATCCTCATTTACATTTTCTTGTATATATACTTTTGTAATTAATAAAGGTAAATTAACACAATTTAGTCATAGACTTAGGTTTAAAAACATTAACCTCTTGGCATATTTAATCATATACATAAAATCTTTAGTGATATGTTCGAAACCGTTTGGACTATATATGGACCCTGTAACTAGCTCTAAGTGAGACTAATAGATTTTTGACAATCTAACATTGACCAATCAATAGATGGTTACTAGTTCAAAGAAATCTCATCGTGACGACAGAATTTTTTTTTATATAACAAGAAGTAATTTGGATTTAATTCCAACTAATACCCAATAAATATAGATATATAGTTCAATTACTTTTTATCATGCGGTGTTAGGCGATTATCTAAAATCGAATTATACTAAAAGAGACAACAAAGATGAACATTTAACAAGTTAACCAAAACATTTATACTAATGAACTCAATTTATGACATCATTTATATCAATGGCCAAACGGAAGTGAAAATATTACTCATAAAAATTGAATTCAAAGGACAAGCCATGTTCAGGTGATGCCAAGCCTCCCAAATCTTTTACTACCAAACCGTTGCTTTGTTATAATTAAATGATTTTAATGGTGAAAATTAGAAGGAAACCATGAAAGATGTCTCAGTAAGAAGATCTCATCAATAGTCTCATCCATGATAAATCGTCTTCGAATTCGATACTTATTGTCCTCTCGATGGCTGGATCATAAAAAAGACAATTTAAGAGTTCCCATCACTCTTAGATTTTCATTTCGAGATTTCGCATAGTACAATATTTTTACTAAGACACAAAACCATTTTAATGTTTTTTTCGAAAAAGACATAATTAGGGTAATCTTGCCTCCACGGCAGGTTTTATCATTTATGCCTAACTACATTGACTCATTAATGAAATGAGTTCAAAGATAATCTAAATTCACACTAAGACTCAAAGTTAGTTCAATTTATGAACATGTTTTCTAAGTCGAAGTCAGTCTTCTCAACTCATAATAATCTTTAAAGCCTCCAGCTACTATACTTCATCATTTTATCACTTGACTTTTATTTTGTAAAAATGTTGTTTCAGAATTTAAGCAAAGTTTTAGTTTTATAAAGAAATAATAATGCAATATATGAATAATTAATTACAAAACGAAACTGCAAAGAAGTAATTGGTCTAGTTGTCTTGTCTCGGATCTCGTTTGGCATTAAGTGGTGAATTCAAATCTTATACAACTCCAATTACAGCATTTATGATATAGATCTTGTGGATCCAATTGTTGGAAAAAAAAAAATTTACAAAACGAAACTTGACCGCAATGTGTGAACATGTTTAATACAAACACATTGGGTCTCACAAATTACCGTACGTGGCGTCATAATGTCTCAGGCCATGAATGATTAATTAACGTGACTCGTCAATCAAATTTTCTAGGCAGGGTCGGCTTATATTTTTAAAACGCGTCTCCCAATCCATAAAATATGAATTCAAATTTTAATTTTAGTTTAAATATAAATTAAATCATTTGAATTAAAAAAATTATTTTAGTTTGAACATAAAAAGACAATACAAGTTTTAAAAAAACACGTCCCTTAATTGGTTTGCCCTCGATCTAAGTTAGCATAAGATGGTGAATTCAAATTTCACCCTATTTCAATGAGAACATTTACAGTATGGATTAGACTTTATGGATCTAGACAAAAAAAAATTATATAAGTGATGTTAATTTATAGAAACACCATGACATTTTATACAAAAAATTCATCACTTTTTTACTCTTTAATGGTTATATACCTAACTTACTTTCATTTTTGTAAAATCTTTTTTTAACCAGTTTATAGTAAAATTAACGCAAACAAAGAAAATTTAGCGTGCAGAAAGTTCCGAGGGCTAAAGAAAATTCAAAGAGGCAAAGAAATATCTACCATGCAAGAAACCAAAACTTACGTTAATAAAGATGATAACATTACGTCACCACCTCGAACCAGCTCACTTATAAATAGAGGATCGGTGCCATTAACATTCATCATCATCCAAACACAAAAACCACCATTACAAGAATAAAAATGGCGAACTTCTCCAGTTTTAGCATTCTCTTCTTCGTGTTCATATCAAGTAAACAACATCAAAACACACACTATTTTCTTCTTTGTTTCATGTACTCATAAAGGAGAATAATTTCAATATACATTGTTTCTAAGTTTCCTTTGGATTATTTATTTTTATTTGTGCACAATTATTCTCAAAACTCATAATTTTATTTGTGTTTTGGATTTGTAGGCGGCATTGCTGTTTTCGCCACCGACTTTACTCTAAAGAACAATTGCCCTTTCACCGTCTGGCCCGGAACTCTCGCCGGAAATGGACCCATGCTCGGCGACGGAGGATTTGAATTGACTCCAGGTGCTTCCCGACAGTTCACAGCTCCTGCTGGTTGGTCAGGCCGGTTTTGGGCTCGTACCGGCTGCAGCTTTGATGGCTCAGGCAACGGTCAGTGCGTCACCGGAGACTGCGGCCGTGGTTTAAAATGTAACGGAGCCGGTGGAAATCCACCAGTCTCTCTGGCTGAATTCACCCTCGTAGGCGATGGTGGCAAGGATTTCTACGACGTGAGTCTTGTTGATGGTTACAATGTCAAGTTGGGGATAAGACCATCCGGAGATTGCAAATACGCAGGCTGCTCCTCCGACCTCAACGCCATTTGTCCTAATGATCTCAAGGTCATGGGTCCAAATAACGATGTGGCTGCGTGCAAGAGCGCTTGTGCGGCGTTTGGTAAGGATGAGTATTGCTGCAAAGGAGCTTTCTCTACCGCAGCAACTTGTCCTCCCACGGATTACTCCAAGATCTTTAAGAGTGCTTGTCCTGATGCCTATAGTTATGCTTATGACGACGAGACTAGTACCTTCACTTGTACCGGAGCTAACTACGAGATCACTTTCTGCCCATAAAAACCAAACCAAAGCTCAGGAAAGATGAAAAAGGAATGATGATGATTGATGACTATGAATCATCTTCTTCCACTTTTAAGCTTTTTTTTACTATACTCTATTGTTACACTCAGCTGATTTGCATACAGATAAAAATTAATAAAACAAAGAATAATTATTTAAAGGTAGAAAAGATTTATGGACTGGACTGTCTGATTATTCAGTTTGTAGTTACAACCGTGGAACCATTCTCGCAAATCATGGACTTGAGCCTAATATATAGCTCGTTTCAGCTCGGCCAATTCTTCGAACAGAACTTAGTTATCTCACTAAACCTTTGGACACTCAGATATTTCTAGGCTATCAGACAGATCCGCGGAACACGGGTGTTACAACTAACCTCTAACTAGTTTCACTATTACTTCTTTGTTTTCATCTAAACAAAAATTTGCCGTGCATGGTTGTAGAAACAAGACAGTCCAAGGATGTAGTTACCTTAGTTTTGCAAGTATGCTAGTTTTGTTAGAACCAACTTTGAACTCTCTTTTAACCTTTTTGGTTTGGAAAAGACTTGAGTAATTAAAAAACAAACCACTTGAAACCGTCAAAGTCTTCATGCTCTATAATTTTTAGAGGTATTAAATTAAAATATGATAAAGCTATGGCCACATAAAATGTTGGAAACCAAATCTTGTGGACAATGTAAAAACAGCTCCAAAGGTTAAGAAACTCTTAGAGTTTTTAAACAATAAAATACTAATATTTTTTTGTTAGAATTTAATTTTTATTTAAATTTTAATTATTTAAAAAGTTTTCAATAGAAAAAAACATGTGGCAAAATAAGATTTTTGTTTAAAAACTCTAGTTTCTTATTTAAAACATCATCACATTCTCTCTCTTATTTTTATAATTTTTTTAATATTAAAAATTCCTTATAAGATCACACAGGTGGTCTAATTCCGAGATAAGCATTAATTAACGAAGGGTTCTTTGGATCATCATCTTCAAAGGCAGATTTGATTTAAGCCACACACCTTTGTCTCCGGACCCAAAGTTGGTTCAATTTAATAAGTCAGTCTTCTCGTCTCATAATTTTCAAAGTCTCTCCAATTCACAAATATCCAATATTTATAGTAGTACATGGTTACGCTTTCACACCTAAAACAAATAATAAATATTACCCTAATTCTAATTTTTTGAAATTATGTAATAAATAGAAAGTTGAAAACAAAATTAGAAATGACAATGAAAAAAGTGATGGAGTGATGGAAGGCAGTTTACTTACGCGGGATATATTTCTTTTTGTAAATGACTTACGCGGGATATTGTGGGTTGTTTATAACAAAAGAAAAATTATTAAAATAATCTACAATTATAGTCATATTATTTAAATAATCTTTTCAAAAACAGAAAATCTAGTAAGGGTAGTTAATTACTTATATAAAATTCATTATCTTCTTAATTACGAAAATTCTATTACCAAAAAAAAAGCAAAAAAAAAGAAATCACGTTACCTTTATTCTTCTTTCTTATTATTATTTTTTCTTCTTCTTTCTTATTTTTTTTGTTCTTCTTCTTTTTTGTTCTTCTTCTTGCTTATCTTCTCTCCTATTAATCTCTTCTTCTTCTTCATTTGTGTCTCAAAAAAAAAAATCTCTTTCTTCAATCTCTCTCAATTTTCTTCTTTCTCTCTCTTGGTGTCTCTCTCTCTTGTTTTCGTGGAAATGAAGTTCGAAATCGAACTTTTTCTTTGATTTTGAACTCATTTTCTTATTTATCTTCTCTAACAACTTGAATTTCGTTGTTGCTTTTTTAGGTTTTTAGAAAAATTGATTTTGGCGGTGTTAAGGATTTTGGAGAGATTTTCGCAAGGATTGAATGTAAATTTAGTTGGGTTTTAAGTAATTAATGTACATTAGTTAGATTTCTTAGTAATGTGCGAAAGATTTTGTTTTAAATCTTAGTTTTAGTTTGAAAATTATTTTCTGGGTTTGTTTATGGCGATTTAGTGTGCTTTTTGTTCTTGAGAAACGAAGCTTGGTAGGTTTTTGGTATTTTTCATTGTAGTTTGGTAGGTTTTATTTGGTAATGCTTGTTAGGTTTATTTGGTAAAAATTTGTATGGATTAGAACTAGTTTGGTAGGTTTATTTCTTGATATAGGTTTAATATTCTTAGTTTGGTATGTTTGATTTGGTAATGCTTTGGTAGGTTTATTTTTTGATGTTTGGTAGGTTTTTATATGTCTATTTGTAAACTTTGGTAGACTTTTTGTGGACTGTTTGTAAATTGTTTTTTATTTCAAATCAACAGCTATATCGACTAAGGATTAGCCACACAGGCTATATGCGGAGGGTAAATCACCACTTCAACATCATAGTTTCACCATATAGACTTTTGTAATGCTATGAAAATGACATTAACTAATGAAAAATATTGTGATGATGATCCTTTGAGTGTTTCAATTTACTAGTTTGTTTAGTTTGGTAGATTTATGTGTTGGTTTGGTAGATTTATTGAGTTGGTATTTATAAGCGTTAGTTTGGTAGATTTACGTGTTGGTTTGGTAGACTTATGAACTGCTTTAGTTCTTACAATATTAACCAAACGTTCAGTATGTCTTATAGATTTTTCATTGTAGTTTGGTAGATTTATTGTTCCATTGTAGTTTGATAAATTTTCATTGTTTCTTCTCATTCTTTGATGTTCTTGTAAACCTACCAAACTAACTAGGTAAACCTACCACAAATGACCAAGAAACCTATTACACATAGATATTAAATCTACCAAACATGTAATCTGCTATAGAAAACCTACCACACATGTTAAACAAATCTACCACGAATGAACAAGAAACAAATCTTTGCCTCTATTTATCTATCTCGCTCTTCGTCTCTCTCTATCTACTATACATGCAAAACAAACCTACCAAAGAACAAATTTGAATATGAGTTTTTTTTTCTAAAAACTTACCATGTTTGACCTAAAACTCTACCATGTAGCTTCCAATAACCTACGATACATGTGAAACAAACCTACCAAACAGGAAATTTAAACATGAATTTTAATTTCCAAAAACCAACTATGTTAGGAACAACGTTCAAAGTGTGTTTGATCCATATATCCAACAAGGATCGAGATGACTTGATCCATATATCCAACAAGGATCGAGAAGAAAATAATAGGAATGAGCTACAAACAAGATCGAAGTATGCTTCAATGGATGCTCGGTTGTACAGACAAATTAAGTGAAGAAGAAGGTGGGTGTAACGGCTAACACTCCGATAATTGAGAGACAACAAGTCATTTTACGTATTAGGTTAAATGCACAACAAACCTACCACATGTGAACCAAAAACCTATTACACAGACTTATAAAACCTACTAAGCTTCTTCTAAAATAACGAAAACAAACTTCTAGCACTTATAAAACCTAGTAGACATATCAATGAAAAACCTACTATACATGGAAAATCTATTTTGCTTACCAATGTAAAACCTATCAAGGTATGCATGAACTTTTATATAAACTTACTATATAAGATAAACAAACCTACCAAACTAAAAATCTGAACATGAATTCCTCTTACTGAAAACCTACTATGTGGGACATAAAAACCTATTATACACGTCCCTAAAACCTATTATACATGTGAAACAAACCTATCGTACAGGAAATCTGAACATAAATTCCTATTTCAAAAAACCTACTTTATTACACCTAAAAACTTACTATGCACAATTCAATAACCTACTATACATGCGAAACAAACCTACCGTGCATGAAATCTGAACATGAATTCTTATTTCGAAAAACCTACTCTGTTACACCTAAAAACCTTATATGCACGATATAACCTACTATATATGCGGAACAAACCTACCATACAAGAAATTTGAACATGAACTCCTATTTCAAAACTATGTGTCACCTAAAAACCTACGATCCAATAACCTACTATACATGCGAAACAAATCTACCATACAGAAAATTTGAACATGAATTCCTATTTTAAAAAACCTACTTTGTTACACCTAAAAACCTACTATGCACGATCCAATAACCTACTATACATGCGGAACAAACCTACTATACAGAAAATCTGAACATGAATTCCTATTTCAAAAAACCTACTATGTGACACCTAAAAATCTACTATGCATGATCCAATAACCTACTATACATGCGAAACAAACCTACCATACAAGAAATCTGAACATGAATTCCTATTTCAAAAAACTTACTTTGTTACACCTAAAAACTTACTATGCACGATCCAATAACCTACTATACATGCGGAATAAGCCTACCATACATGAAATCTAAACATGAATTCTTCTTACCAAAAACCTACTCTGATACACCTAAAAACCTATTATGCACAATCCAAAAACCTACTATACATGAGAAAAAAAACTTACCAAACGCGCAATTTGAACATGAATTTCTATTTCTAAAAACCTACTATATTAGACCAAAAAACCTATTATACATGATCCAATAGCCTACTATACATGAGAAACAAACATACGAAACTAGAAATCTGAACAAGAATTTCTCTTATCGAAAACCTACTATATGTGACATAAAAAATCTACTATATACGTCCCAAAAACCTAGTACACATAAGAAATAAACCTACCAAACGCGCAACTTCAACCAATCTAAAAATCTACTATACATGCGAAACAAATCTACCATGAAGTAAAACAAACCTACGCATTTTCATAAAACCTACCACACATGAACTTTTCTGCATAGTAGGTTTTTTGGCATTTTTCATTAATGGGATTTTCGTAAATATTTTTTTTTTACATATGAAAAAATGGTAAAATAGTATTTAAAGATTTGTTTGGATTATTTGAGTAATTTAATAATTTTAGACTATTCTAGTAAACTTTAGAGTTTGAGAAATTATATTAGTAAATCAACCTATAACAAAACTTAATACGAACGTGTGAAGAAAAAAAAAAAAAAACTTAATACGAACGTGTGAAAATGGTACACGTGCAGTCTCTTCACGTCTCTTTGATTTTTTGGTAAAAAAATGTTGGACATGCTCTTTCACCATTACTGTCAACTTATTATTATTCATGCATCCATAATAATGACCCACGATTATTTTCTTTTAACCGTTCTAATTAAGATACTTAACGCAATGAAATACCATTAATGTTAAATAAAATTCAAGGAGCCAAAGAACATGGGCTAACAATCCACACTAATACTATTATTATCTTTTAATTATTACTGTAAATATTTACTAAAATTATGACCCTATCGTCAAATCAACACATATATAAATACAGGCTCGGTACGAGTAACTGACATTCATCATCATCAACATACACATAAACACAAGAACTCAATCAAAAGAAATGGCGAAGTTCTCCAGTATTCACATTCTCTTCGTTGTCTTCATCACAAGTACCAACAACAAACTTACTCTGTTTTTGCGTCTTCTCTAACATATCTGTTTTCGAAATAGAATATTTTCAATATCATTTCTCAAAGTTCACTTTTGTGTTCATCGTCTTCATTCACAATATAATTCTCAGAAAGGTTTCGTCTTTTTTTTTTTAATAGTATTTTTTGTATGAATTTTCAGGCAGCATTGCTGTTTCGGCCACAGTCTTCACTTTAAAGAACAATTGTCCTTATACCGTTTGGCCGGGAATTCTCTCCGGCAATGACAAAACCCTCGGCGACGGCGGATTTCCTTTGACAACAGGCGCTTCCGTAAAGCTCACGGCTCCTGCGGGATGGTCAGGTCGATTCTGGGCTCGTACTGGTTGCAACTTCGATTCCTCTGGTCACGGTAACTGCGTCACCGGAGACTGCGGCGGAGTTCTAAAATGTAACGGCGGCGGAGCAACTCCAGTCACTCTGGCTGAATTCACACTCGTAGGCGACGGCGGAAAGGATTTCTACGACGTGAGTCTAGTCGACGGTTACAATGTCGAAATGGGGATAAAACCACAAGGAGGATCCGGTGATTGTCATTACGCCGGTTGCGTCGCCGACGTTAATGCGGTTTGCCCTAACGAGCTTCGGATCATGGATCCACATTCCGGAATCATCGCGGCGTGTAGAAGTGCCTGTGCTGCGTTTAATTCGGAAGAATTCTGTTGTACCGGACCTCATGCGACGCCGCAAACTTGTTCTCCGACGCATTACTCGGCGATGTTTAAAAACGCTTGTCCTAGTGCTTACAGTTACGCTTACGACGACGCTACGAGCACCTTCACTTGTTCCGAATCTAACTACTTGATCTCTTTCTGCCCCACCCATGCTTAAAACCGGAGCTCCGGTTTAGAGTCGGATCTGTTTCTCTCACGTTTCTTTTGTTTATTATGTACTGAAAGATGATAACTTTATTCATCTTCTTCCATTCTTAAAGCTTTTCTTTTTGTTTTCTAGTATTCACTTCAGTTGCATTGTTGCTTTGATTTGTTTCTTTTTGAAATTTTATAAAGTATTGATTTTTGCATTACCTATAAAGACGGATGCTTAATTAGAGATTAGAGGGTTTCTTTGATTCAAGTAATTGGTTCTTGTTGTACTTACATGAGAGAGCAATAACCAACTAGTGTTTACCAAAAGAGACGCAGAGCTTAGCTACTATATTCAAACTTCTAAGCAGCGGAATGGTTAAAACATGTGACCCGCGCAGATTCAGACAGATTTTGTTAGTCTATTTAAAGAGATTTAGCTGATGCAGTTAATGACCTTTGTTTCTTGGTTCTTTTGATTTCCACTTGCAAGCCTTCTTCATTCCTGTTGCAGCTTGAACGAATCCCACAATAACTTGAAGCTCATCCATTTGCTGTAAACCAGAAACTTGTCTCAGACATATATGAAATCAGAAGACAGAGATATAAACATATATATACAAGTTTATGTTACCTGCGACATGAAGTGTTTCTGAACAATCTCAATTAGTTGCTCCTTTGATGGATTAGGAAAAGCATCCACCTTTACAAAAAAAAGAGATCAAACACGTGTTGCTATAAACTAAAACTATCTTCCACAATTACTGGTTACAGAAGATTGTTCTTTATAACTCACCAGGTTAAAATGTCGCCAATATCTAAGTAGTGCAGGCATATCCAATTTGCTAAGATCAACCTTCTGCATACAAAGACAGATTTCCAAATCAGTAAATCCAAAACAGAAAGATGAAACTCCCACCAGTAGAAGAAGTTTAAGGCATTACCATGTTCCCACGAGGTGTAAAACTCGAGCTTTTTGACTGTGAGTCAGAAGATAAAGCCTTGCACATTGCCTTTTGAGATAACCGAGATGATCTGTGTCCTCTCTGCTTCGACTTATGAGCCTTCAAACTGTCTTCAATTGCTGAAAAATACAAATGAAGAACAATCTTAACAACATGCTACATTGATTGGAGAGTTGATAGTGAAAGTTCGGGCCATTTAATGAGACAGACAAGGAACCAAACTTACTCATATCGGAGGGATTATTCCACTGTGTATGCTCAACTTCCAGATCATTATCTTCTTCGTTACCTGTAGGAGCTTCAAGCACACTAAGCGCATTCCTCTGCAACTTCACTTCTATTCCATTAGTCAAAACCTAAAAATCAAAAGCACGAGAGGTAGATTAAGATATTGCACGCCGTTAAAACAAGTAAAGTTTATGACTTTTTGAGAAATGTGAATGCTGGGAGACAAGAACTGGTGGAAGGAAGGAACTTGACATCGATATTAGTAAAAAATTAAAACAAAATAAGCATTGGGTTATGAGGAAATCGAATATGTTACTGATTTTTAGCGTAAGCTAGAGAGAAATGGTGATCAAAAAAGATAATTAGAAAAGGATCAAAGAGAGTAAATTTATAATATAAAACTAAGCAGTCTATTGAAATGGAGAACATTTATAAAAGTAACTAGGAAGTGGATAAAAATGACTCATCTGAAAAAGAAAGAACAAAACACTATTTATATTAATTATCAAAATTAGTGATAGGTAAAACAAATCTAAAAGCCAGCTTGAACCCACAAAGATCAAAACAAAAGGGAAAAGGATTCTCAAGAAATTGATTGTGTTACAAAAATAGATCAAATAAATATAAAAAGTGCAGATCTTTATGATGCAATTTACAAAAGAAAAAAAAAGTTAGTATATTTATAAAACAATCAAATCCCATCGGATTGTTTTTTTTGCTTTTTGTTGTAAATTAATCGATTCGTCAACATCGGACCACTATTGATTTGCTGCATTATTGAGTTTATGATTGAAGCAAGATTCTGGATTTTCAATGAATTCAGATGCAAATATAAGTTCATAAAAAAAAAAACACAAACACAAAGATGAAATTAGACAAAACCATGTAAGAAAGCAAGAAAGTGAAGCTAAGTTTTGCTCACCAGCCAATGCCAACCACCGAGTCCGACGGCTTTCTTAACGACGCCTTGAAGACCAACGAGTACAGATTTGGTACGGTTGTTTCCGGTAACGATAACTTTGGTATGACGTGGTAATACAGATAATTCCTCTTCGCTACTACAATCAGCAAAACAACTCTGTAGCTGAGAAAATCCTTCTCCATTAAGGATGCTTGAGTTCTGTGCAGCTTCCAGCATTTTTGTTTCTCAGACTCTCTATTATTCAGAAACCAGTAAATCGAGTTTCAAGATCTCCGAAACGAAAGTTGGTGCATTATGGGAAGGATTGAGGGATGAAAGAAGAGAGGAATCGAGTGAAGAAATTAGGGTTTTTTATGTGTGTGTCTGATGAAGAAAGACAGAGTAAGAATGAGGAGAAAGAGGAAAAAGCAGAGTATGAGTAAGAGAGAGAGATCAGAGGAGGGAAGGGAAGGGACGATAGCGACCGCCTTCCCATCATGACCAATTATATATTGACACGTGGCTCTTGTACTCCAACCATTTGCACTGTGGAAATTGAGCGGTTTTTTCATGGATATATACCAAAACCTTATTTTATTTTATTGTGTTAATTTTACCAACACTTTTTACTTTTTTTTCCAACAACTTTATAATATAATACTCAAATCTAAGTGTAACAAAAAAAAATCTAAGTTATATCAAATTCATGTGTACTAGATAGAAATTATAATGAGAAAATTAAATAAAAATCAATGAAAAAAACTTATTTTCTTTGTTAGTTTTACTAATTGAAACATATATTACATATTTTGAATTTATACATTGGAATTTGCACAAAATAATGGATAGAGTATCGCTATTAAACAAAAATAATAATAATAATGGATTGAATACTTTTGGTTGAATCCTTCATAGAGACATTTTGGGTAGTAATTTGTATAGGAATGGGCAACTTTTAGCTATTGACAGGGTTTAAATAGTAAAAAAGGAAAAATGAGGGCCACACTTAGTAAATATTTGTATAATGTATACACGCGAACGACGTGAATCTGAAATGGTTTGACTGCTATTTTGAAAACAGAGTCAGGCTTTTTGGGCCCATTCATTTTCTTCAATTTACTATTATACCCCTTTATTTGTTTTTGAATTTGAATCACAGACTCTATTGAATACTACTACCAGATTACATTGTATTAACCATTTTGTAAGTTTGAAGTTATAAACGGATGAGATTATTGTTCGAATTTAAGGTTGAATAGTTAGATAAAAAAGAGTTAGCAAGTTAACGTGGAAGTATTCTAAAAAGCAAAACATATTTTAGAACAAAAGTCAATATTTTGGCTTATAAGCCAAAAATGTGTTATCATGCAACTAGTTTTACACAATACACTAAATAATATATGTAAACTCCATTCACATAAATTTATCAGTATTTATTTTTAATGAAAATTATTTATTAATGTCTTTTTAATAGAATTTTAATAAGATCATATCTATTATCTAAATTCTTCAGATTTTATATAAGGAGCTATATAATTTTCTAGAATCGAACTTGGTTAGAAAAATACAAAACTTGATCTATCCTATCTCATAGCTATACATCATGGGTTTTAATTTTGTAGATTTTGATAACGCATAGATCTAGTATCACAAAGCTGGTTACATTTCCTAAAAGCTGGTTTTGTTCTTACAAATGTAACTGCTGATTTATTATATATTAATATGAATAATTTCAGTCACATCAGTCCAACAACAAGGTCGTTGTAGTATAGTGGTAAGTATTCCCGCCTGTCACGCGGGTGACCCGGGTTCGATCCCCGGCAACGGCGTTAAATCTTTTTTTTTTGCCTAATTCATCGAACCCTCTGACTCGTTCCAAATCTTTCCAGATGCCATTGAATCCTTTTATAAAATAACGTCATAATTTAGAAAAATCATTAAACAAATGAAGAGTTGCATCCATAAAGCTGTACTCTAACTCGTCATTCAACTTCTTTTTTCTTTCCCTTATGACATAAAAAGTAGATATTTTAAGATTACATACAGTGTAATCATTAAATGTATGGTTTACATACAGCTTAATTAGGACAAAAGTGGTCAATTCCTTTCTAAAAGTAAGATTTGTATACCATAAAAGCGATAATTCGATTTGAATATATGATTATGTTAAACAAATACGGCTTAAAATTAAATAATGTGGAACTGTTATAAAGTTTCATTGGTTGTAATTCTTTAATATAAATTCGTTTCATTATATTAAGGAATATTAAAAAAAGAATAAGAAAACCAATCAGATGGTGTGTTTTTCGGTCGCACAAGTAAGGGACCCACACTGAGAAAGTAGGTCCCACTTTGTCTCCTTCTTTCTCTTTCTCTGTATTATTTGGTCATTAGTTATTTATAACACTGATTATTAAACAACAAGTGTTAATCCTCTACATCCAATCACAGATTTCGTAATGTACACCTTAGCTAATCTCGTCATCCAAAAACCACGTTCGTACACGTGGACGGTTGTTATAATAGGAACATTGATTGATAATGTGAACTCGCGTACTTGAACACACGACTCAATGTTTACTTAAAAGGAAAAAATAAAAATGAAATTTTTGAGAAGAAAGAGAGATTCTTCTTCGATTCCAGCGAAGGTAAAAGCGTATTCCTCGTGAGCACTAACTTCTCACTCTTCCTTCATTCTTCATCTTCTTCTTCAGTCTGTGTTCACACAATCCTCACCCACCCAATCACAACTTGGAGGTTTCTCTAGGATTGGTTTGTTTTTTTGTGGGAGGATGACGTCGGATGGGGCTACGTCGACATCAGCAGCTGCGGCTGCGGCTGCGGCGGCAGCGGTGAGGAGGAAGCCGTCGTGGAGGGAGAGGGAGAATAATCGGAGGAGAGAGAGACGAAGAAGAGCTGTAGCTGCGAAGATATACACTGGGCTTAGAGCTCAAGGTGATTACAATTTACCTAAACATTGCGATAATAATGAGGTTCTTAAGGCTCTTTGTGCTGAAGCTGGCTGGGTTGTCGAGGAAGATGGAACTACTTATCGGAAGGTGAACTTCTCCCCAATTTTTCAGATCTGAGCTTTTATCTTGATGTGTAAATCTGATTTCGTGGATTTTTCAATTGTGTTTGATCGGGTTTGAATCTGATCAAGATTGTTTTTTTCTGTGTGCCCTCAGCTGGAAAGTGGATAGAACATAAAGCTAGATTATCTATAGCATGCCTATATGTGGATCTAATTTCTCAAAGTGAATTTGGGGGTTTCTCTTACTAATTTCAGAGTGATGTGTGCTTTTAAAGAGCTTTAATCAGATTTAGAACTCCTCAATTAGGAATTTCTATAACTAATGGTTGGTTAGAACTAGAGTTCTACTCGGACATTATTTTCTTTCTTTGCAGTTTACGTCTGATGAATTAAAATATAGCCATTGTGGTCGTTGAGATCCTCATTCTAACAATTGTAATTTTGTAGGTCTGCTTCTTGAGCTATTAGTATGCCAAAGTCTTAAATTTGTATCTATGTTGATCCAAAGTCTTTGCATTGTTCTTATGTTGTGACATTGTGATGTTTGATTGGTTATTGTTTTTTTTTTTCTTTTGTTGGAGCAATCAGGGATGCAAGCCTTTACATAATGAGATTGGTGGGACTTCATCAAGAGTGACTCCTTACTCATCTCAGAACCAGAGCCCTCTTTCATCAGCCTTTCAAAGTCCCATCCCGTCTTACCAAGTCAGCCCATCTTCCTCATCTTTCCCAAGTCCTTCTCGTGGTGAACCAAATAACAACATCTCCTCTACAATCTTCCCCTTCCTCAGAAATGGTGGCATTCCTTCCTCTCTTCCTTCCCTCAGAATCTCAAACAGTTGCCCAGTTACTCCACCTGTCTCATCCCCAACTTCTAAGAACCCTAAACCATTGCCCAATTGGGAATCCATTGCTAAGCAATCGATGGCCATTGCTAAACAATCAATGGCGTCTTTTAATTATCCTTTCTATGCGGCTTCTGCTCCTGCTAGTCCAACACATCGCCAGTTTCATACCCCAGCAACTATACCTGAATGTGATGAGTCTGACTCTTCCACTGTTGATTCTGGTCATTGGATAAGCTTTCAGAAGTTTGCACAACAACAGCCATTCTCTGCCTCTATGGTGCCAACTTCTCCTACCTTCAATCTTGTCAAACCCATGCCTCAGCAGATGTCTCCAAATACTGCTGCGTTCCAAGAGATTGGTCAAAGCTCTGAATTTAAATTTGAGAATAGCCAAGTCAAGCCGTGGGAAGGAGAGAGGATACATGATGTGGGTATGGAGGATCTTGAGCTGACACTTGGAAATGGGAAGGCTCGTGGTTGACATGAACAAGTCAGGGAATTCAGAATGGCATGTCCATTGGATATGATATACTAAGCGTCCTGAATTTCTTCTTCTTCGAGGTATTTGGATCTTCATATGTTCTTCACTTAGTATCCAAATATGCTCACAAAGCCTTCTCCATGGAAGCATTGGAGTGTTAGAGTGGTTATTCAATTCATGAATTTGGTTTCAAAAGCATTATTTGTAGATAAAAAAATCTTAAGATGTATGATTCTGTTTCCTTACAAATGTTACATTAATTTAGTGTCTTAAAACTGTTTTGTGCCTTGTCAAAATTGCTTAATCAGGTATCATATCTTGAGTCCATTCTGCCTATTAGCATCAATATCCTAAATATGCTTTTATAAAACATTAAATTCTTTATTTTTCTGCAATCAATCTTTCATGTCAAATACTAACCCATATAATCAAATATCTAGTCAGACAAAGCTAGCTAGAAGAATTGCACACAACCAAATGAACACACCTAGCTACAAATGCTATTCTCCATAATGAATACAAACTCTGGTCATCATCTTCTTAATAGTTCAACTGATGTTGCTGATCAAACAAGTCATGGAGAATGCAGGTCCAGTTCGGTCTGAGTCTCAGGGCTTTTCAGTTCTTTCTCAGTCTCAACACTACATTCATGGTATCTGAAACAAGCTGTGAGATGATCATTCACAATACCAGAGACCTGCAAGAAGGAATAGATAACAGTAGGACCAACGCAGCGAAACCCTCTCTGCATCATATCTTTGCTAATATACTCTGCCTTTGGTGACTTAACCGGTACTTGACGACCATAACGATATCCATTTAGTAATGGCTTGTGGTTAACAAATCTCCAACAATAGTTGCTGAATGATCCAAATTCTTGCTTGACCTGTTTCTCAATTTACAACCAAAGCTATACAAATAAGTTTGCGACACACAATAATATTCAGAATTTCTCAACCGAAAAAACAGTTACCTACCCTGAGAACCATTTTTGCGTTCTCTACAATTGCTCGCAGCTTTGGTTCGGATAGAATTAGACACCCATTTAATCTAAGAGACATCAACTTCTTCTCTGTGAATTGTGCTATAGCTGAAGTATCAAACCCTTCAAAGAGCTTCCTGCAAAAAGAAACCAAAACTTCTGATATAATACCTATTCAAACACACAAAAATAATCAAATTCCTTGGACTAAATTTACCTAAAGTCCTCTCTTTTAAGAAGGATTGAAGGCCAGCTAAATTCAGCCAATGCTTGTGAGAAGACAAGCAGCTCGAAGAGTTTCTTGTCGTCACGAACTGGAACACCCCATTCTTGGTCGTGAAACAACACGTAGATTGGGTCTGCTCATCAATCATTATCGTTATTATTAACCGAAAAACTTACATATACATCAACCACAAGACCTAGTTTTTACAAGGTGCAGTAAATGTGTTGTTGACATCTATGAAACTGATTGTAACCAATTACTACTATACAGATATAATCAAAATATTTTACATTTGGAAAACACCATAAAAAGCCATTCACATGGCCTCCAATTTGAAGTTGATTGAGATATTTATTTGAGGAAAAAAAACAACGAAGAAATTGGGCAAGTATCTTTTAATTCTTTGCAGATTCATTAAATGTGTGAGAAGGACAAGAAGTCTCCTCGTTAATCACGAAATTCAAGAAAAAACAGTATATTCTCAAAATAAATGGTGAAAAATGTAAATTTTAAATTAAAGTTACAAATGAAGCAAAGAGGGAAAGAAAAAGTTGTCGGACAAAAAGACCTGAATTTGGTGTGATCCAGTGACATCTCTTGACCGGTCCAGGAATGTCTTTAACGACGGCGACGGAGACGACATTATTGAGCTTCGTGGCTCCATTCCGTTTCGACGGAGTGATTTTCTTAGAATTTGTCGTCTTCACCGAGGAACGTTCCGAAGATGATGAAGAAGAAGAGGAATCATCAGTGGAAGCTGCGAAATTGCTCGGAACGGAAGAATCTAGCTTCTCAATCGCCGGAGATTTCGTCAGTTGTGGCTTCTTCTTTGTTATCTCTGTTTTGGAAACCCTGACTCTGTTCCCAGTTGAACAGAGAATAGCTCGTGACTCAACCATCGGTTTAACCGGAGAACGTAGCTTAGAGACTATAGACATCTGCTGAGAGAAGTTTTGAGGGGTAGAAGATGGAGAATTCGAAGGAAATGTGAGGGTAAAATTGGAATAAGATGGGATCAGAGAGAGAGAGATGGAACAGAGTATGAAGGAGAGAGCTTATTGGAAGGTTTAAAAAAAACAGAAGAACGGTAACATATAAAATGCAAACTGGCTATAACCGGTGAAGTATAGCTTACGTGTCGGTTTCAGACGAGGACACAAAGATATGATTATTACATGTTGTGAAAATTACGCTTTTGTCATTAATTCGAGATTAAGTTTGCCGCCTTGCATTTATCTAACTTCTGGTTAATTTTAGTTCCATAATAGTAATAATTAAAAATTGTCATTAAAGTCCTCATGCTTTCTGACTTTGAACCATATTATATATTTATATATATACAGTTAAAGTTAACTAAACGACTACATTAATTACTCTAGATATTAGAGGGTTAAAACTATAATGAATGTTTTGGAAAATGCACCAAAGTCTTCAAGTTTGCATGCTTTTATGACTTTGAGTTCTATGTATACAGTTAAAATAACGAAACTACTGTTCATTTATTACTCCTACTTCGAATTAACTGCTCTAGTAGTAGCTCGTGCTTTTGGCTTCTCGAAGATGCGGAAGTACAATGATTGTAAATGAACCAAGATTAATTAGACCTTCCCTCTTTTTTTTCATTTCTGTTATAAAATAGTTTTGTAATTACTCAGTATTTGGATTTATAGTGAATTAAGAGATATTCATAGTATGATTAAGGGAGGGCATAAAAGTAGTTTAGAGTTGGGCAGAGAGTCAGAGTCTAATTTGGTGTTGAACTACGAGTGAAGGGTAAAATAGGGAATAATATAAAAAGCTTTAAGTAGAAGTTAAAAAAGAAGCTAACCGTTAACAAAAAAAAGAATCGTAAAAGCCAACACAACACCAACTCCACCTTAACCTCATCTGGTCTCTCTTTTCTTTTCTAACGGCTAACCACTATATCTTTTTAATGGGCCTTGCCCATTTAATTATTTGGGCCCTAATTACACTTATTTCTCTCCCTCTGTACCTACTTAACCCTCCTTTAAAGCCTTTTTTTTTAGCTAAAAGATTTCAACAAACTGACAAAATTTGCTGTGCGAACTAAAATTCTGCAACATGTTTTCATTCAGAACTGTAACTGTACACTTTTGTTCGCAACTTCGCATAGACTTTGTATAAGATTTACAAGACTTGTCTTTCCTTTAAACCGGTCCGAGTGTGTTGAAGTGGTCCCATGCTTCCTAAATGTTTGAACCAAACCAAAAAAATGACTTAGACTCAAAGATCATGCAACGTTTTATCAATAGTCAAAAAACATGTGGAAACCTGTAATAGCTCGAAAACTTTCTCAGCCATGTATTTCTGGTTTGTAGAAGCACCCTTTTGTTGTAGTTTGTCTGGATGAAGAATTAGTAATGCCCTTTGGTACGATTTGCGAACTGCATTTCCTTCAATCATATCCATTAAAGGAACCGCCTTCCATCCACTCCCGGGCCAAAGAATCTGTCAAGTTATATATTTTTATGGTGATAGGCTAATGCTTTGACAGATCCCAACAAATATGTTATATGTGTATATACACATCAATTTACTACTTACATATTGCAGCGTCGACAGGAGAGACCGAATGTTTCCGCTCTTTCCGTTTGACCACTTTCGGATTTTGGCATCAATGTTCTGTTGAGGTTTGGATTCAGTTTTCTTTTAGTAATAAGGCTTATTTCGAGTATACTGGATCGGACAAAAAAAGGGTATATATCTTGGCAATTGCAGGGATTATTACCTGGACTTCTTCAGCATCATTTCTGGTTTCTTCCTCCTTGCTCTCATCTTGTTTTATCTCCTCCACCTGCGCAGTACATTACAAGTTATTAAAGAAGAAACATAAAAGTTTTAAGATTCAAAATCTGAAGGTTGAAGGTTGCATTAAATTACATCGAAATTTACATGGAAGGGATCATCTATGTCTTCCGAGGTAGTATGTGCTGACAGAAGACAAAAAGAAGGCCGGAAGCTCAGATATCACTTAGTTATGAAGTGTTACCAAGAATATCATAAACCAATCCAAGAACTTACCTGTGCTCGCTTCTGGCCTCACTTCTTGTTCAGTAACACCATGAGCCTCCTTATTATTGTTGTTCATCCTCTCTCCATCTGAAACCTTTTCCTGATTCCGATCCTACAAGGATATCTATAGATAAGAAATCACAAACTAAGGAGCACACAGTAATATATTGATTTTCAGGTTAAGTACCATAGTGGGGATATCTGGAGTTGGTTTCTTTTGCTGATCAGGAATATTTACAGTTTCATTGGCAGTAGGAACGTCATGATTGATATCAGTCCTGTGAGTTTCTTTAGCTCTCCATCTAGAGCTTTTTCCAAGAGATTCTCCACTTGTTCCAACTGAAGCTCCTTGACTGAAAATCTTAACAAAGTCCTTCACTTTTCCTTTGGCTCCATCTTTGCCGACCTCTGATGCGGAGGATGAACTTGCGAAGCTGGTTTTATCGGGTATCGAGCTATCCAAAGAACTTTTAGTACCTTGAGGTTTATTTTTTGTTTTTGAATCTCCAGTAGAACTTCGTGTGTTCTTCACTTTGCTTTTACCTTTTCTTACTTCTCTCTCTGATACCAAATCCTCAACTGCAATGACAAAGAAAAAGGAAGTTTACAAAAAGAAGCTAAACCAAAACTATATGTCTGCAGAAACCAACCTTGTCTCTCATCGTTGTGATGAAACATTGAATAGAGAGGCGTCACGTTAGCTTCAGGAGCTTTTGACACACCAAAAGAGGCATGTTCAGACATCAAATTGATTTCTGTTTTCACTTCTTCTGTCTGAACACCAGGACGCTTTTGCGAAGTCTTCTTTTCCTGTTTCAAATCAGATAAACCACTTTCTTCTTCTCCTTCATCTTTGCCCGCTTTCTTAACCGAAGTAGATTGAGGATTACTGGGTGTTGTCTCTTGAGCTTGAGCTATAGAACTCAATCTTGAACTGCCCCAAATGACAACAGGAACTCCTTTATTAGGCCACTTGTAAATGGAGAAATGAAACTGCCTGCCTTTACCAGTAACAACAACTTTTGGAGCATCATCACAACCATCTGAATCTGATTTAGCATTAGAGACCAAATCAGCTTTGCTCGAAGATCTTGACAACGGAGAGCTCGAAACAGCTTCTTTGTTCTTGTTCAAACTACGAGTAGGTGAACCAAATGTGGGAATCTCTGTTGCTTTGATTAGTTTTGCAGGAAGACTTGAGGAACAAAGTCACAAAATTTACATAATAATTATTAATGATTATGAAACTTATCTCAAAACATTATATAAAAAACAAAGACCTGAATTGTGCAGGAACCGAAGTCCCTGAAGATTCAGCTTTGTGACTCGGGCTAAGGATTCGAGAACCCGGAAGTGATGACCCGAATGTTTCTCGTTCCTTCATCTTCATCGGCGAAGAAGATTCATTAATTCTGAAAATATCGTCGAAGAAATCATCAGTGGTGAAACGACGCCGGTTTGATGTATCTTCGCCGAAAACTGGCTTCTCATCGCGTGAAATCAGCTCGCCACCGTCGAGGATGACGTCACGCCTCCGGAGAGCGGTTTCACTGAAGCTATGTCGTGTGCCTTCATTATTACCCTTAGACCGTCTCTTAGGAGGACCACCAAATACGTCTCCAAAATCGATATCTATGTCATCACCGGGATTACGCAGCACAGATGGTGAGTTCGAAGCTAAAATAACAGTTTCTGAGCTTGTTAATGTCTGCATAGCACAAAGACATAGAAATTACAGGTTACTGTGAGGAAGATAAACAGAAGGCAGAAACAAAAAGCCTTAAGAAAAGAACAAAAACAGAGGTAACGGTGGGGTTGCATTCGATTTGAAACCACAAAAAAGGAAGAAGAAGAAGAGAATTTCGGTTATTACAGAGAGAATCTGGTCTTCTTTTGTGGATAAACAAACACACATGTAAATCCAAATCCTACACTTTCTTTGTCTTGCCCAATCTTTTGTGTCTCTCCCTTTTTTTATTTTCGTGTGGTCAGGAGAAGACAATGCATAGTTAAAGAGACAGTGTAGTCAACAGTTAAAGATAAAGACTTTGAGATTTCAGCTGTAGAATACATAAATTCATAGTACAGAAGAAGGTGAAAAAGAAAAGAAAAAAACAAACTAAAAAACCGGAGCAATTGTAAAGCAGAAACTGTTATTGAAGAAGAAGAACAAGAAGCTTGGGTTTATCAATTAGANACCATCTGTGAAGCCATCAAGCGCATCTTGCTTGCCATTANATGTAAAAGTCGAATACAGCTTGCATTCGAGGTAGTTTATCTGGATGGTAATTGAGATGAACAATCACTGGCTTTAACTTCTTCAGTTCTTCATTCTTTCTCACGGTTTTGAAGAGCACCCCACTGTTCATGAACTCATACGTATCCATGACTCTCTTGGAAGCGTGTAAGCCAATGTATCCAGGATGTGAAGGGTAAAAGAGGTGCTCATTGAAAACGTTTTGGTCCCATCCCTGTACCGTAGCGAGTGTATTTGCCACGCGATCGAGTAGTTCGATTGAAGGAAGAGTTGGTCTTAGATAGAAAAACCCGGAATTGAAAACCCATATCCTCATTGTGGTAACAAACCGAGACCATCCCATGGATGGATCATCAAACGGATCTTTGAAGCCATAAGCCGTCGCATTGTCGTGGCCATCGCTCATGGACTCCACATCAGAGTCTCTGTATAGATGATCAAAAGGATTCTGCAGAAAGATAACATCCACATCCGATAGAAGAACACCATAACCAAGCTGTAAGAACTCCCTTAAGACACGGAATTTCAGTCCAGAAACAGCTTCTCTATTACTGCTTTTCCCAACCATGTCCACCCCTTGATCTGGATTTCTCTTGTAACACGTAACTTCCTTTGATTTACAGAAAATTTCAATTGAATGATCCAATGCAATAATCAGGTAGTTTTGAATACCCACTTTCTTAACACTAGCAACCTGCAGCTCCAACTTTGGTATCACATATGAATTTGCAAGAACCACAATGACCTCTTTACCCACAGCTACTTTTGCCAAGAGTTTAGCTAATCTGGGGTTTACAGACTCGTCAGGAACTACGGTTGGGTTAGTTCTCAGATTCTTGACAGAGCCAAACTCCCCGACCGTGAACTCTGATCTCAAAGCTAAGACTTCCTTCTTTGCATTATCTCTTTCTTGTTCAGCCAAATGTACCTTCTTTGTTAGCTCGCTCACTTGCTTCCTTAACTCGAAGATCTTTTCCCCCATACTCGCAAATTCTGATTTGAGAGTTTTGACCTTTTCTGTCGATTCACATGAAACCGATCCAACCTGAATGTACATAGTAACAAAAAAAGAACTCAAACAATTGTTGATGACTGAAATTATATTTTCATGAAAGCATAACACGACGATTGAATTGAACCATGCAAACTGTACTTCTGCAACACTCGATGAAGATTATGAATCTTCAAAACGAATAGACTCAGCAAGAGACTTAAATTCTCAAACCTGTATATCCATCAACCGCAAGTACATAGTTGTACTAAATTAGGCGACACAATGAAACTCAGAATAATATTATAAGTCAGAATTCCGACAAAGATAACACGTAACTAAAGATCATATGATTGCTCGCCTGTGCATGACATCCTCTAATTCAGATAAGAAGATGTTGAGCAAACGTAATAAGAATCATAAGGGAATAAAGATCATTTGAGAACCGTAAAGTTGGAATTAGAAAGCTGTTCACTTACAGTAAATCTTGATACCGAGCTGACAAACTTGTTCGGGAACAAGACTATGCAGACACACCCGATAAAAATTCCAACCACGATGGCAATCACAATTCGATATCCACGGAGCTCCTGGATTCTTTCTTTACGACCCGCCATTGCAGAAAACACACAGAAGCCAAATTGGTGCTGGCAATGCCGACTAGAATAATTACTTATAAATTAAAAAAAAAAATTGGATTTAAAATTTTAGTTTTTTTTCCTTTCTGAATAAGATTTCCTTCTATTTAAAAAAAAATATTTTTAAAATCTAAATTCTTTATTATTCTTGATTTTTTTCTAAAAATCTAATTCTCTAATATTAGCAAAACAAATATGAACTGTCATACTCATCTCATACAAAGGGACCTAAGATGAGTATAATGGTATGCAACTTTGACAACATCATCTTCAGATTGATCACTAGTTCATTGGCCACTAGTTCATTGACTAGTAGCATGTTCATAACATCCACCAAGCTTACTAACAATTTCATTTATTTTTTGCTATCTTTGCTTGCAAGAAATTCATTCTCGCTTTGACATGTTTTATATTACAAGAATTCTTTTTCAAAAAACATGGGCTTTTTGTTCATTACCCATAATTAGATTTTTACTAGTATTTAACCATGCACGAATGAGAACAACATCTTCTGTTGGATTCTATTTTTATCTTCTTTTTCTACGATTAGTTTTGCTTTGAACTTGGTTTGGTTCCTCATTCCCAACTACTATATTATTACCTTTAGACCGTCTGTTAGGAGGACCACCAAATACGTCTCCAAAATCGATGTCTACGTCATCACCGGGATTAGGCAGCACAGGTGGTGAATTCGAAGCTAAACGAACGATTTCTGAGCATGTTAATGTCTGCATAGCACAAAGACACAGAAATTACAGATTGCTTTGAAGGAGATATACAGAGGAAACAGAAGGCTGAAACAAAAAGCCTTCAGAAAAAGCCAAAAACAGAGGTAACTGTGGGTGGGGTTGCATTTGATTTGAAACCACAAAAAAGGAAGAAGAAGAGAATTTCGGTTATTACAGAGGGAATCTGGTCTTCTTTTGTGGATAAACACACATGTAAATCCAAACCTTACACTTTCTTTGTCTTGCCCAATCTTTTGTCTCTCTCTTTTTTATTTTCGTGTGGTCAGCAGAAGACAATGCAGAGTTGAAGAGACAGTGGTCAACAGTGAAGATAAAGACTTTGAGATTTCAGCTGTAGGATACATAGATTCATAATACAGAAGAAGATGAAAAAAAGGAAAAAAAACTGGAGCAAGTGTAAAGCAGAAAGTGCTATTGAAGAAGAAGAACAAGAAGCTTGGGTTTATTGATGAGT
>WJSH01020020.1:242433-266645 GCA_009757365.2 Lepidium campestre | reverse complement strand
CTCTAGAGGTTCATCTCCAAAGTTAGTCGTTTGAGAACGCAAGGATGGATCCTAACATACAAAAAAAAAAAAGGAGAGTCATGCTTTATATCTCATTTTACAAACCAGCATGTTAACCACTGCATAAACTTAGCAATTGTAAGCTGGAAACGAGATAAGCTGACATTATTATGCAGGTAAAGTTAGCCTTGCAGGTATATATAGCTACAATTTAAAGCCCCAAATGTCTGAACTTAGTACTAGGTCCAGAGAAACATTAAACTGCACAAATAGCTTACAGGACTTTCAATGAAAACAGCTTCCTATTTGTGCAAAGATATAAAGTGTCTATATATGAGTTGACTTACCTGATGAGTAGGATTATCTTCAGCATTTTTGTTAGAGGGACTGTCCGAATTCCCCGATGAACCAGCAGACTTCTTCAAGCATTGCTTTCCTCCCACGTTTTGCTTGCTTGTTATTTTCATATCCATATCTTCATTCTTCTCTTTGACAAGAACTTCCTCAAAATCCTTCTCATTCTCACTCAGAACATCGCATGTGTCAATAGATTTGGATTTCTTTCTGCTAAGGAATCTGCCAACAGCATAGATGTTAAAACACAGATACAGTTACGAAGAAAGAGATTATGGTAGGGAAGTGGTTAAAGAATGTATCAAAACTCACTGTTTTGAAATCTCTTCTTTTCTTCGTCGAATTTTCTCCAAGACTGATGAAATGGGCTTTCGAACAAGAGGGGCGGGTTGAAAGGCAGCATCTCTAGTTTCTATCATATAAAGGAAAATACAAATTAGCACCAAGCAAAGACAATCGTCACAGAACGCTAAAAGGTGTTTTGATATATCGTACCTCGTAATAGTCTCTGGTTTTCTGCACGAAGCTGGTCAAGATATTCTCTTCTTTCCTACAGACGTTGGAAGAACATTAACACCACAAAAATCCAGGAGAATGAATCAAACATTTGAAGATTGCAAAGTAAACTCAGGATAAACTACTAAGAAATTAATAGTTACCTTCTTAGTCATGTTCATGGAAGCAATAGAGACTGGCAGCTCATCAAAATCGTCGCTCTTCTTGTTCCTCTTCTTATCGCTCTTGGTCTCTTCTTCTTCGCTATCAATTGTCTCTAGAACTGATCGCTTCTTTCCAGCTTCCTTTGATTCCGAAACTCTAATTTCCTCTTCTGATTCCAAATCACAGATTTCCTCATAATCTTTCTCGCCCAATCCCTCGGGAGCGGATTCAGACTCAGGCATACTATCTAGCGTCTCCTTTCCAACTTCCGTCGTTTCCGAGACCCTAATTTCCTCTCTTGTTTCCAAATCAGAGATCTCGTCTTCCCCTTTCTCGCCCAAATCTTCAACTGTGGGACTAAAATCAGGCACATCATCAAAATTTATAACCTTCTTCGCGGTAACTTCATCCTCAACACGCAAACCCTCGTTATCCGATCGCAGCCCTTCTTCCTCAACCTCATCGAAACTATTCGCAGACTGAAATCCAGGCTTCCCCAGATCTTCACCGTCGGCTTTTTCGGAATCGAAGGTTTCAGATCCAGGAGATAACTCGGAGATTGATTTAGCCTTCTTCAATCGCTTGAACATCCTGTTTGGAGCCGGGGAATTCGATTCTCCGATAGGAGAAAGCTGCTCGTCGCTATTCATCTCCGATAGTAATCACCGGCCAAATTGAGAAGTGGTCTTACAGCCCAATTGTAATATGTTCGTTTAGAATAAGAATTATCAGTGGATAAAGAACTTTCGCGTTAAGGATTTAGGCGCCAAATAATTCGAAAATTGGCGCCTCTGCTAGCGAAAACGAAAAGTGAGTTTTCTCCGCTCATGGTGAAGTCGAATTAAAAAAGTACTCTCCCAAAAACACGTATCTCGCAACCAAGAAGAAATGGATCATAAAGTCTCAGGCCCTGTTCTAGGCATATGTAAAATGGGCCTACAAAATTTAACATAGATTTTAATTCTTTTTAAGACCCAAAACTGAAAATAATTATTTTTTATTTTTATATATGAAATGAGGACTAAAATATTTGGAATTGGATTACACCCACTACATGTTATAGGTAATAGAGAGTTTAAAGAATGAATATTGACAATGGATCAAGTTTTATGATTCAATTTTTGGAAAAAAAAGTTTGGGTCTTTAAATTCTGATTCTAGAAACCCACGAATCTGAAATTTTATTGTATATCTTTTATCATTATTATTTCAATAAAAATGAGTCTAACTAAATAATATATCTTGGCTTTTATATCATACAAAATTAAAGCTACTATTGAATAGAAAGAAAAAACAATTAAGCATAAATAACTATAGAGTTATAAAGAAATAGACTCAGTAGAGACATTTGGTCTCAAGCCTAACTACTCTCGATTCTATATATTAGATTCGATTCCTTAAGTACTATAAGTCTTCCACGTACATTATGTAGTACACGACCACAATGTAACGTATCCAAATATACACAATAAAATCAATATATACATTGATTGTCAACGTTTATAAACATATCTAAGTGTAAATCCCTACATATGTCACATCACTAGAAGATACAATATGTATATAAATAACACATAGAAAGAGATTAAGATAGATCTTCCTGAATTCGTGTTCTCACGATAGCTACGAGCAAGGAGCACCCTTATTATAAAAGCCGGCTAACAAAATTGAAAATAAAAATAAAAATAATCAAGAATAGTTGTTTTTCATAGTTAATCGTCTCTCATGATCCTCTAAAATCTTTCGTAATACAAATTTCGGAGAAAGAGGAAACCTCTAATCCCCTCTTTCTCTCGGATCGTTTGTAAGAAAATAAAATATTAATAAATGAAAATGAGGAAGCTTTGTCCGAATTTAGACAGAGAAGATGGGTTAGAGACGGTGCTAGAGGTTCCGGTACCGGAAGAAATGTTTACGAAGATGGGTAGTAACGCGGCGGGTCGATGGAGGAATATGCATGCTCTCATGAAAGCACACGCCGTGGTTACCGCCGTGGCGGCTGATGTCAAAACGCCGGCGTCTTCGTCGTCGATGAGTAATGTTAATATGCATTTGCAATCAAAATCAGATAACGAGTTTGTTGCTTTGTTGAAGATCGTTGGAAGTCCTCTTATTCCTTTTCATGTTCCTCTTGAGTTTTGTCTCTCCCGACCCATCAAAGATACTTCCATCGTACGTATATCTTATTTTCTTTAATTTAAACACAACAAAAATTTTTTTGTGCAAAAGACCTTCAAAATGTTATTTTGCAAATGGTGATAGTAATTGGTGTATATACAGGAGGCGTCGACGGCTAAATACATAGTGCAGCAATACGTTGCAGCGTGTGGAGGTCCAGCTGCATTGAACACGGTGAAGAGCATGTACGCAGTGGGACAGGTGAGGATGCATGGCTCAGAGATGGTTGCTGGAGAGGACGAAGGGACGGTTAAGCCGGTGCGGCTAGGCAAAGGCAGTTTCGAGGTTGGAGGTTTTGTTTTATGGCAGAAAAATCCTAATCTTTGGTTCTTGGAATTAGTGGTTTCTGGTTTCAAGATTAGTGCTGGTAGTGACGGAAAAGTGGCTTGGAATCAATCTTCTGCTCAGCCTTCTCAAGCTCACCGTGGTCCTCCTCGCCCTCTCCGCCGTTTTTTTCAGGTACCCATTAAAAATAACTTTTAAATTGTGGGTCGGTGTTTCGTTTGAAGAGGAATTGGCATATTGGTTCAAGTGAATGATTGATTTCCTTCAAATGTTCAAAATTTTCACTTAGTTACCAACATACATATAAGTTTTTCCGAATCTTAGAAGAATTATGGGTGGTTAGACCTCCGCTCAAAAAGTAGTCAAAACTTCGCCCGGAACCTCTAGTTAGCAAAAAAAACACTCTTAAATACGGTGTACATTATCCACGTTGTTCTGTATCAATATCAAAAAACCTAACTTGTAAAAAGTCCAATATTTTTTTTACGTATTATGCAAGTAACCATATTGAATACAAACATTGAACTTTTTTTTTTTTCGTCGAATACAAACATTGAACTTCTTTACATTATTTTGAACCTGTTAAATGACGTGGCAGGGACTAGACCCAAGATGCACGGCGAGTTTGTTCTTAGACGCCGTTTGTATCGGCGAACAAACCGTCAACGACGAAGACTGTTTCGTCCTAAAGTTAGAAACGCCGTCAGATATATTAAAGGCACAGTGTTCGCCGAACACGGAGGTGATTCACCACACAGTGTGGGGTTACTTTAGCCAAAGGACGGGACTTCTTTACAAGTTCAGTGACACAAAGCTTGTTAGAGTCAAATCCGGTAGAGGCAAAAACGACGGCGTTTTTTGGGAGACAAGCATGGACTCAATCATTGATGATTACATGTTCATTGACTCAGTCAACATAGCACACGGCGGTCAAACCTTGACCACGCTTTATCGCTACGGTGGAGCTGTTAATCACCGGAGACGAATCGAGGAGAAATGGCGTATTGAGGAGGTTGATTTTAATATTTGTGGCTTGTGTTTGGAGAGCTTCTTGCCACCGTCGGATATTCACAATGATCATTAGGTACGGTGGAGATCGTCGCGTTAGTCACTCTCTTTTTCTTTTTTTAGAATAGATTCTTCTTCATAAACAAAAAAAAAATATACACCTAAGATTTGTGCCAAAAGGTGTAAATATGTCATTCCCACCTGGATATATATGTATTTTAATTGGGTCGGTGGCAATATAATCTCAATGGGCCATACTATATTGGGCCTATCATGAAATAGCCCACTAAGCTTATATCGTAAGTCCGTTAAAAGCGAAAACCCTAGGTTGTACCGAAACATCGCCGCTATATAAACAAACAATTCTCAATTCCTAAAGAAACAAACCGATCATCTTCAGCAGTTCTCGTCTTCGTTTGCTTTGCTTCTGGTATTATGTTCAGCGATTCGTTTTTCGTATTGCTTAATCTATGATATTTGTTTCAATTTTGTATTGATTGGGTTTTTAATGCATCTGTCTTTACCCACTCCTTTAATCTCGAGTAAAATCACAAGTGTTTTAGAGGAGTTAGAACAGGTGCAGATATTGAATTTGGTTATCTTACCAACCCATTGCTATTTCTGCAGCTTTGGCGTCAAATGAATCGACCGATACTACAAATTCTTCTTTTTGTTTTCATGATTTTTGTTTTCTGTGGAGTTTTATAAATTGGCAAATGACGAATTGATTAATTTATGCTTAACACAGATGAACAGTGTTGACAAAACATCTCCGCTTATTATCTGATGCCTTAGAAATTCTTCTAAAATCAAAATTTTGTGTTTTTAGGATTCTAATTTTAAGGATGTTTTTGTTTTTTTTCTGGGGTTTAAATCAATCAATGATGAGATACTAGCAGACGGGCGGTCTGAATTGATGCCGTGTAGATTGTCTGCCATCGCTACAAATTGTAGCTTCTCTGAGTATTGAAACTTTAATTGATTTTGTTACACTAAAAATAATTGAATTTTTTGTTTGCGATGATGAAGTTGCTTCTAATATGTCTGGACTTATGAGATTGTATTCTACAATCTTTGAAATGATTGTGCAACCTTCTGAGCTTACTAATCTATTCTCTTTTGTCAAGTTTAGCTTTTTCTGAACAAATTATATTACATTCGCATTCTTTATCAAAATCTCATTTTGATTTGAACCCAGGTTTCAAATTCCCAACTTTATGTGAACCTGCATAACTTGAATCAACCAGTCAGCCTTTGAACTCGTTACAATTTTGATATAAATAAACAAATATCCCACAAATTAGTCGATCATGGTATAAGTGATATCACCTTATTACGAAGAGAATCCCAAGATCCAACGCGAATATATTGAGCAAGTAAAAAAGGACGGGTGAAGCATTTGCGTCCAAGGGCTATTCAAGTCGATTTTACCAAATCTGTGCTTGTCTTGACTTCGCATGATTCAAATTGGTTATGTTTTGGACGAGTCTGTCTCACACTTTAGTTTCTCCAACCCTCTGATCCCAGCTGTATTGTATATGTTGTGTTTCATTCATTGTCTTCTCTGCAAACTCTATTGGAGAATGTAATAAATTTGCTTACTTTTCAGTGAATTTCTTTTCTTTTCAATGAATGCTCATCATTTTCCTTGTGAAATGACATGAACACTGTTATACAAATGAAGAAATGAATTTAGTGTTATTCATTCATTGAAATCATGTATTTGGAAATGAATTTGAAGTTGACTTGTAAAATCGACCAATAATTAGTAGACACGTATACATGAAGCTCGCGTGCCGTGTCGTGCCGTTTCTTCAGTAATAAAGATATTTTCGTCCACTTGTCTGTATGCGTTAGGTGAATCGAACGCCTTTTAACTTTCTTCTTCCACATGTCTGGCTTCTTTTTTTTTTTATATTAGTTTTCATTACACTTCCTTCGGCCCACTTACGACGATCTATCTCTCTCTCTTCCTTGCTGCTCTCTGTTTGGTGTAAGCTTGTTATACTCCTCTTCTTTTAAAAGTGTCGTTCTTTTGGTGTTATCGAATCTTGTAGATATGTTCAGGTTTTAGATTAGATTTTACGTTTCCTCCCAGCGAAATTGGGTGGATCTTGATGTAACTATACGAATCTTGTTGATCAATCGGCTCAAAACTTTACTAGATTTCGAAATTCGTAGGTTTTTGTGTCAGCAGTTAACGTAGTAAGTAGGTCGTCGAGTCATGCTTGGTCTGTGATTTACAGTCACATGCATCACATGAGCCTTTGGGACTGCATGTTGCTTCACTTTGAATTTAACTACAATCGGTTATATTATTAGCTCATGATGTAGTATTAGTTTGATTCATTGTTGGTAATTTACAGACTTTGATATTCGAAACAAGTGCCATTCAAAATGTTTCGTTGGATGAACTCTTCACAAACCGAACAAGAGAATAATGAGGCAGCTCTCAAAGAAGCAAAGGTAAAATTTTTGCAGGCCTTGCTTGATGATTCTCACTAAATTACCAAAGTTGATTCCTTTTTGTGTTTCTTTTTCTGATCTTTAATAATATAGATCAAAGAGCTCAAGACTCTCTTTGGTCAGTTATCTGGAAGGGATTCATTGTATTGTTCAGATGCGTGTCTTAAGAGATATCTGGAAGCTAGGAATTGGAATGTAAGCAAAGCCAAGAAGATGCTCGAGGAGACCCTGAAATGGAGATCAACTTTTAAACCCGAGGAAATCCGATGGGTAAGTATCAAAAGTATAAATCTTGAAATAATTCATGGACATTCCTACTAAAACTTAATTGTTGAGGTTTGCTTTATACTATAGGATGAAATTTCAGTTGAAAGTGAGACTGGTAAAGTTTACAAAGCTGGATTCCATGACAGAAATGGGAGAACGGTTCTAATACTGAGACCTGGTTTGCAGGTTTGTAACGATCATCTCTGAGTTTATATTTAACAGTGAGTCAACTCTTGACACATGATATAACTATCTTTGATAAACTTGTGCAGAACACAAAATCAATAGACAACCAGATGAAACATCTGGTGTATCTCATTGAGAATGCTATTTTGAATCTGCCAGAGGATCAAGAACAAATGTCTTGGCTTATTGACTTCACCAACTGGTCAATGACCACTAGTGTGCCTATTAAATCTGCCAGAGAAACTATAAATATACTTCAGAATCACTACCCAGAGAGACTTGCTGTAGCTTTCCTTTATAATCCTCCAAGAATCTTTGAGGCATTCTGGAAGGTCAGACCATTTTGCGTATGTTTGTTTCTCTACACTGTAATGAATAATGTATGCGCAGGAACATGATCACTTTTTGTTTGTTTGTTTGTGATGTTCCACAGATTGTGAAGTACTTTATTGATGCAAAGACATTCTCCAAGGTGAAATTTGTTTATCCAAAGAACCCGGAAAAAGTGGAGCTGATGAGCTCGTGTTTTGACAAGGAAAATCTCCCAACCGAATTTGGAGGGAAAGCTTCGTTGCAGTATAACCATGAAGAATTCTCCAAGCAAATGAAACAAGATGACATTAAAACTGCAAACTTTTGGGGATTGGTTCACAATAACCAGCTGCATTCGAGCAACGGGCTTTCTGGGGCTGAGATTGCGCCTGAGCCAATTCAAACCAACCCTTAACTGGTTTTGAAGGCAATATATTGTTTGAAAATGGATTTAATTATAGCTTTTGATGCTAAGAAGAGAGGTTGTAAAATTTAGACGTGGCAATGACGATATAAAAGGATTTTGTCCTGAGAATTAACTCTTGCAAGGCTTGTAAGTCAACCCAAAAACTCTTTACAACCACAAATTTATTTACAGGAAGCAATAGATTCACATTGCCAGCAACTAGCTTTGTTTCTTTCAGTCTAAATCTCAACAAACACAAAAACAGAGTGATTTCTTTCAAAATGTGAAGGCGCAAAGAGAAAATGACACAATGAAAAGTAAACACAGCAGGATTAGCTTAAGAGTTCTGCAGTCAAAAGAGGTGCAATGAAATGAACTAGTTAGAGAAGGAGAAGAAGCTAAACGCAATTGGAATGAAACTAGATGATCCTCCTTCTGAAGTTTCTGGTGGTTGATTGATAGGTACGCACCAGAAGGCCAACCCCAATTCCAAGACCTACACAGACACCAAGACCAATCCCCACACCAACCCGCACACCAGCATTGAACCATGACATCTCGCCATCTTCACCATCTGTGTACTCTCTTCTCCAATACATGTCACCGTATTCTCCTTCATATTCTTGTTTGTAGGTTCCATATTCTGTTAACTGCACAGAAAAAAGTCCCATACTTAACAAAGAACTTAGTAACAGAGAGATCCGTATATGTAGCACATGTCTGTCCCTGAAAAGAAATGCATGTAACAGACACTCATAGAGATAGTCAAATAAAGAATGCAGTGGTCATCGAATCAATTGTAGAGAGGCTAATGGTAAAATTTGTTCCAATCTTAAGAACTTTTTTAGATGTATCTCATGCTAGTGTCTACACCTTCGTGACTTTCAGGTGGAAGTTATAGACATTGCAGTATAGTTAAAGGAAGCTCTTAAACTACGGTGAGTACAAAGATTCATCTCTAATAGGCTTTGACAATGTCAAATGCAAGAACCTCCAATTAAAACTTTAAGCATAAGCTAATCTTGACTCTGACTCTTCAACAGAGAAACGTTTCCTCAATTCAGTCTACACATAAATTAAAGATTATATATTGTGCCATCGCATGTGAAAACCACGATATTTCTACCAATGGTCACATAAGAACTGAGTGGATCAGACAAGAGGATAAGAGTTGAGATTAAGATCACAAGACAATAGACAAATAAGAGAGAGAGGGAGAGAGCTATCCATTGACTTGTAAACCGTGTCCTGTCCCATACCTCACATGATCATTTATCACGAAGTTGGTCCACCTCAATATCTAAAAAAATATTTTCCTAAGAGTACCAAGAAACATGTCTAAGGATATGAAAACCATGAGAAACTTAATGCTCATACCTTAATGAAAAGCATTCATATCTTAAATAAAGCGTTCAATGTGTTGAAACAAACCAACATAAAACAATTAGGAAACATTGAAATAATCTAGAAAAACTGACCTTGCAATTGGAAAGTTACCTGAAAACCATCGGATGAGTTGCCTTTATAAGGCTCACCGCTTTCATATTCCGGAATTGAATCTAATGCACTTCCTCTACTGTACTTCTTTCTGAAACCAAGCTGTAGAGTCTTAGTTAAGATGATGGGTGTTCCTGAGAAGCAACCAGTGACATAAACTTCGATTGTTGGCAATGGAGAAGATAACTCCGAACAACCAAGGTGTTTATCCTTCAAGAAACCAGACCCTGCAGTGATCTCAGCTTCACAGTTCATGTTCCACCGCTTCACGCTATGCTTAGATTCATCACTGGAACCATTACTACCAGACATCACAAGCGTTCCAGACAAAACCAGCTCATCTTTGTCATATACCTCAAACTTCACACTACCAGATAACCTGATATTATTTGTGCTGATAAAGGTAGCAACTTCGGATTTCTTATCAACCCGATCACGCCTTAGCTGAGAAGAAACTCCTTCGGAGTACATGCTCATTCTCACACCGTTTATCTCCAAAAGTGAATCTGGATCCAGAGGTATATGAGTGATGGTGAGTACCTCAGGTGTCGAACCATCCACCTTGAAATTGCTGATTCTGACATAGAACACTCTCAAATCGAGCAATGGCGATGATAATGATACTGGTGAAGATGGTGCTGATAAGATTCTGGAATTGTGATGATTATAACTCTGATATCTGACCATTTGAGATGCTTCACCATTTTTACGTGTATCATAATGTTCCACCATGATTAAGAGACCAAAATCAATAGATATTTCTCTCACTGAATCGAAACGTTTGCATCAGAAACACATATATGTTCGATTTCGATTGCAATACGGCATATGCTGCAGAAATATTTGGAATCAATGAAAATAACGTGAGAATCAAAAAGCGAAAGCAATAGCTTTCTTCTTCAATTTGAGAAGAAAAAAAAGAAAAGCTTTTCGATAAAGAAATGAAACGAAACACGAATAATCAAAACTGGAAAAAGAGAATCGTTTGTTTCCCTTAAATGGAAGAATTCCAGGTATAATTAGAAAGAAAAACAAAAACTCAAATTAGTAACGCTAAAATTTGAAAGAAAGACAGGTCAAGATGTAAACTTTACTCACTTCCCGAAAACAGAGAGATGGTCAAAGAATAAATATTTACAGATTCAGAAATCAGAAATCTCTCGGCAAAGAGAAACATCCAATGTTCTATATAGAAACCCAGAGAAAAAAACAGAAAGAAACAAAAAAAGAAGCCATCTTTCTGCGTGACAAAGGAGCTACCTCTAAAAAGAAAGTAGAAACAAAATTGAGAAAATTCAGAAAAATCCGGAGAAAAGAAAGGAAGCAAATAGAGGAAAAGAAGCTCACCCAGAAGATGTTCCATCCACAAAAACCCACTTAATCTGATTGATTGTTGCACACAAACTAGTGTTTGATATTAATCTTCCTGTCTGCGTCCCAAAAATAAAAGTAGAGAATTTTGATTTTCTATGGCCAAGTAGGATTTGTAAGATCGTTCCAAGATCATTACTTTTTCGATGAATTGTGAGCTTGGCGCGTGGCGATTGACATAATTTGATATTTCTAGGAAAAGATTATTAATCGAATATATTGTATTTATGTGAAATCTAGGAAAAAAATAAAAATAATCAGAAATCAGACAGAGTGATGGGGAGAGAGATTGAATTGTCTCTTTGTGAGATCCAACGGAAGGATGAGAGAGAGGAAGACGACGATTGGATCTTCTGACTTTCGATCACGTGATCTTATCCCTTAAGGACCAAAACAAACCATTTGCTGTTTACGAGACACACCACGTCGGTCTTATTCATCGAAAACGACGTGCATTTTCTTGTCGGGCCTTGTTATTGGGCTTTTTTAATTAATTAACGCCCAGTTTAACTTTCTTAATGAATTATGGACATCATGTCGTTTTCGGTTTCTCATTCGTTTGCATTCAATATAAAGAATGTCACGGTTCGAATCACACATGATAAATAAAAGCTTTTTAATTGAAATGGAGAATTTACAGAGAATAAAAGCTCTTAACTCCATTGATAAACATGATTTTTTTTGTTAAAAGCATCTGGATTTGCTAAGACATAATTTCATTTTCATGATTTCATCTGACCAAACAGTTTTTGACATGGTTAAATTGAAAAACATGTTAAACAAGTATTATATATTGGCAGATAATGTAATATAAATATCCAATGAACAAAAACAATATCTACTTTTCCTTGTGAATATTATCTACCAAAGAATGGGCGACTTTTAATTTTAAAGACTGTTCTTGTTTTTGTCTGTAAATCATAAAACATAAAAAAAGAGAGAAAATTTGTTGCTTTCAAATTTTAAAGACTGTTCTTGTTTTTTTTTAAATCAAAATAAGCTATCCATAAAAAACACTTTGTTGGAAAAAAGTAAACTGATGAGAAAGAGAAGGTTTCAGAGAGCAAAGGAACCGTCACTAACGGCGACGGTACCGGAAGTTTCATCTCCGTCAGAGTCTCAGACGACGACAAGGAGACGAAGAGGAAGACCAAGGAAGAATCTTGAGAACCCAGAAGATTTCAAGAAGGAAGAATCAGAAGAAGATGAGGATTACGAAGACGACGACGAAGAAGAAGAAGATGAACAAGTTGAGAATATTAACAGAGAGAAGCAGAAAAAGAAAAGTAGGAGTAGTAGTAGTTTGGAAGAAGAGCCAAAATTAAAACATGAAGAATTAGAGGAGGAGGAGGAGAAGCCGGTGAAGGTGGTGTCGCCGCCGTCAACTAGACGGTCGAGGAGGAAAAGCACGCCGGTGAAAAGCTGGTAACAATGGAGTTTTTGGTGTTTTTTTGTGTGTGTTTTTGGGGTACTTCTTGTTGAACTATAACTTAAACTAAACTAAACCTTTTATGGGAAGTAAAACCAATTGGATTTAAAGTTTCTTGGATCTGTTAATTCAAATCAAGAAACAAATTTTGTTAATCTCAGTGTTAATTTTGGTGCATCAAAATAACTTTAAACATACGTAATATGACGATGAAATTATAATTGTTACATACAGATGCTTAGAAGAGTTTTCAGTTGAAGTAGGTTGAGAAAATAATACATATTGCTAGTGAAAAGACACCTGTCTATTTATTATTAATTGGCCACAAAAGCTTTATATTCTTTTTAACCTTATCAAAAACAAAATCTAGCTCAAAGATTGAAACTGTTGTCAAGTTTGATATCATTTCAAAATTTTTAACACTGTTTAACTGAAACAAAAAAAAAAATACAAAACCAATAGCTTTAGACCTCGAAGAAGAAGCTTCTGAAGGCTAACAAAATGACTCATAGCTTCCTCATGTCTTAAGCTAATATCGTCTGCAGTTTAGTTTAGCTTACTCTTACTCCTGTCTTAAGCTACAACCGCCTGTGGTTTAGGATGATGATGCCTTTCTTTCTTGTAACGTAATTGCTCCGGATCAAATCCACCTTCCTCTGCTCCATAAACCGCCCATGATGGCGTTTGAGCCATATAGTCTGTGCTCGTGAACGGTTTTCCCGAAGCCACCTATGCGGATTCATTCCCAAGTTTTGGTTATATAGCTTAGAAACTACAAGAAAACTTGATACTAAGATGATCATATATTGGGTTCACTTACCAGATCGTGGAACTTTTCATAGTCAATCCAAGTGAACCACTTTCCATCCAGTTTGAACTTTTCGGTTCTCCCTAGAAGAACACAGCAAGAATGGGCATGCTCACAGGCAACCTCGTATTCCCCATTGCTCTTCTGTGACAGAACTTCTGAGAATGCTTTAACGTCTGCGTGCCACGGTACATTTTCCATTGTCAACTTCGATGTTGCAGAGCTGGTTTTGTTTTGTCCAGAAGATTAGCATAAGTATGATATGTGTGTAACAAGAGTGTGAGAGAGGATAACAAGTGGAACACACTCACGTTCCGCAATATGTGACGCCTTTGATCTCGATGAAATCAGGTTTCCCGATGCTGAAGAGGTTGTAATAAGCATTTAGTTCCTCTGTGTTCCATCCTTTGACAAGTGTTAAACGGTAGACTGTTCGCTGCTGCTTTTCCTGGAGAGCTTTCAAGGAGTCCTGAGATACAAAAATGGAGTAAAGATTATACCTTTATCTTAATTCAAATTTCATTTCAAAGGTTCATTACATAAAGGATGTTATTTAAAATACTCACAATAAACCGCTCCCAGAAGTCTGCAAAGAGAGGCCTATCAATAGCCTTCAGGCTCTCTTTGGTGGCAGCATCTACACTTACGTACAACTGTAAAAAATGAGTTAGGCAATCTGGCTCTGTTAAGTCCATGAAAAGCATTCAAATCTGCAAAAAACAAAACAGACACCACAGACCTGGGTGATAGGCTTCATCATCAAAATCTTTTCGGGGAACTGCGCATTAGTAACCAAAAATGTAGAAATACGCTTTGCATGTAGCTCATCTACAAGGGCATTTATCTCTGGATACATAATTGGCTCACCAACAAGTGATAACGCACAATGTCTTGGGTTAAGACCTTCTTGTAATTTCTCTGCAGTTACACCTGCAGAATATAGTCAGCCAATAAAAGTCAGCATCTTACATTATTTAAATGGTAGAAGCAATTCAGTTAAATAAACAAAACACCCAGAGCATATTTGACATCCAAAAGGCAGCAAATTCAGTTTTACAAACTATGAGATTCCTAAATAGGTTTCATACTTCAACTTGATGCTCAGACATTCACAAACTACGAGAGACCTGAGCGAGTTTCTGTACTTTTCACCTCTTGCAAGTCAAAATGAGGAGAAAGATATAAACTAACCTGGAACTCCTTTCATTTGCTTAATCATCTTTGTGTGAAGATCTAGAGCACCTTTCACAATCTCCGAAGGATCATCCATCTTCCACTGCCAGCTCTTTCCCACAGGATTTGTGTGATGCCTCCAACAGAAAACACATTTGTTTGCACAAGCCAAACTAGGTGTTGTCTCCATACATCTTGCTTATTCCAAAATCAACCGAATATCTTAACATAAGAATCACAACCTACAACCATAATATTACAGGAAGAAAAATAAGAAGTTTCAATTCAAACCTGTGACTCTCAATGCCATAAAAGGAGTGCTTGTAGCAACCTCCCCTGCCTCTAAGCTGTGACTTTGTCCATCTACATATTTTGACCCCACTATGTGAACCGATAATTTTATAGCCCTGCAAGTGGAAAAGTCATGTTCATTCAAGTAAAGGCGAGATAATGCAAAACACTACTTCAAAGCTCAAGCAACAAAAACCAATACCTGCTTCGTTAAGCTTGCTCTAATAACAGGGGTCACCATTTCCTTCTTTCCATCAACTTTAGTCACCTTAACTACGCCATTTTTCTTTGAAGGAGCTTTTCCAGCAATATCTTCGAGATCAACAATATCTCCCTCTCCATCATTGTCCTCTTCATCATCATCTGTTGAATCGATGTACTCGCCATCACTTTCAACAGCACCAATCTGTGAAACCCCATTTGTTTCTTGATCAGAACCTCCTTTGAGAACCTTAATAACTCCAGCACACCATTCTTCAAATGCTATATCTAGCTCTCCGTCATCAACGTCGCCTTCTCCCACCGGAATCATCTCGATCCCACCCAATCCTATCATTCGACTTGACAATTCCTTCGCCACAGCGTTATACGATTCACCATACGCACGGCTCCCAACTCCAAAAACGGCGAAGTTGCATTCAGAGAGAAGAAGCGAGCCGACTCGGAAATCCTCGGCGCTCTCGGAGAGCCAGTTCACGAGAAACTCTCCATTCTGAGGCGGCTTCCCACCTTCCCACGTCGACGCAATGAATAAAACTTGGGTTTCCTTGGGGAGATCCTCGGGTTCATAGTTCCGTGGATCGACGATATCAAATGCGATGTCATTAGATACGCAGAGCTCGTGAAGCCGTTGAGCTAAAGCTTTAGCTGTTCCAGTTTCGGAGATGAAAAAGATCTTACCTTTACTGGCTTCAGAGGTCGGACTAGGGTTTAAGGAGAGGTTTTTGAGACGCTTCAAACGGCGATATTTATGGATACAGTAAAGAGTAGTAGCTGACAGTAGAGCAACGAAAGCTAGTCGAGCACGTATGGAGGAAGTCGTAGACATGACGGAATAATAAAAATTTACGACGGCGCGTGATGTTCACGCGAATCTGTGAGCCGCGATCGGTGGATGAGAGAGAGGCGGACGCGAACGGAGCAATGAGGAAGACGGGAAAGAGTGTAAAGCGTGAGGTTTAAAAAATTGGGCTTCATTTTAAGGCCCATTAAATATAGGTTACTAAAGCCCATTAATATTTTAAAGCCTTAACAGTGACAACCACGCATTTAATTTCGCATCAACTCTGTATATTGATCCTGAGTGCCACGTGGCACATCTGTTTTGGGATTTATTTCTTCCTTCCGCCTCGTTTCCCTCCTTCCTTCCGCCGTGAGGGAATTAAAAATGAAATAAAAAATAAATGCAATTGAAACGGAGCGAATATTCGTCGGCGAATTTCCGGTAAATGTCTCAGTGGTTCTGTTCGAATCCTACTTTTTCGACGGCATTACCAAGTTATTTTCCAGTTGTACCCAAAATTCTTCTCTCTCCGGAATTCGAATTGTTATCTCAATGCTTATTTAATAGCTTTTCTACCACCACCATGCGTTTCTCTAAACGTCCTTTTTCTATCTATCTCTCTGTCTTCTCTTCATCTTCTTCCTGTTTCCGTCTTCAAAATTTCCCTGGAAAGTTCACCTCTCGAAGAGAATCACTCCACACTACTGGTTCGTCTTTCTTCTTCTTCTCTGACTTCATTTTTTGCTTTTTTTAGCTAGTTATCTTTTTCACGCTTGGTTCCTTAGTTTAAACGGTTCCGTTTTGTTTTGAGCTTTCTTGTTTTCGTAGTAGTCTAATCGTGTAAGTTAAGCTGTTTCAATTTTCCTTCTGGAGATTTTTTTCCCTTTGTTGATTGACTGTTGTTTGGTTCTGTATAAGCTGATTCTGGTAGTAGACTAGTTTTTGGAAAATCAGAGTTGTTTTTAGTGAAGAATCGTAGATCGGGGAGGAATATTTGGCAATTAGAAGTCATCTTTAATCCTGGAAGTTGCAATTTCTAGGTCTTTCCTGGAGCATACCTTGGAAGACACTTAGGCTCAGGATTTAACGTGGTGCACGCTTTTGTCTTTTGATCGAGGTAAAAGTATCTTTTATATTCTAGGGGTTTGTTTTTATTTTGTGGCTAGGGGATCATGCTGATCAGCAAAAAGCTCTAAAGGTCTTTTGACTCGTGTTGACTGCTCACAAACTACCATTCATCTCGTATAAAACGTGTCATCATCTTCTCATGTGTTTCTAATTTTAGCCTTGGTGCGTTCTGAATAACTAGTTGCTTCTTCCAAAATTGTTTGATTATAAATATTTCCTTACCTGTTTGCTGAATAGAGCTTGTGCGATCTTTTATCTTAATTGTGTATGTTTGTTTGTTGAGCGGAGTTCATTTGAAGAAAAGAAAAAAATGATAATTTCTTCACTTGCTAAACTCTCAGGAACAAGCCAGCTGTGTTTTAAGAGTTCGATGGCAGAGAAAGAAGCTGGTGCTCTCAGTGAAAATATGTTACAGTTTCACAATGTTGGCTCCAGGGATCGATGTGAAGCTCCCAATAAATGGTTCTCCCAAGGAGGAGGAAAGAAAATTGACATAGGCAAACAAATCTTCTGCAACAGATCTTTGAATATGAGAAATATCATCGCGGTAGGTTTTGATATGGACTACACTCTTGCCCAATACAAGTCTGAAACTTTTGAGTCCCTTGCTTACGAAGGAACTGTCAGGAAATTGGTATATGATTTGGGGTATCCAAGTGAGGTTAGTATTACTTTACTGTTTTAAGTTTTGTGACCAGCTGAAAAGTTTGGTTGATCGTTATACTTAAATGTGGTTAAAATTTTCAGCTGTTAGAGTGGACATTTGATTGGAATTACATGGTTAGAGGCTTGGTGCTAGACAAAAAGAGGGGAAACATCTTAAAGGTGAATACCTTGTGCTAAGTCTTATAATAATCGTTGCCTGTTGCCTAATCGACTGTTGATCATGCAGATGGACCGCCATAAGTATGTGAAAGTAGCGTACCATGGGTTTACAGAGCTCTCTAAGGAAGACAAAGTTGACATCTATGGAAGCAGCCTAGTACGCGACTCTTTTGATGAACCTGACTACGCTCTCATTGATACCCTCTTTTCACTGGCCGAAGCCTATTTATTTGCACAACTTGTTGATTTTAAAGATAATAACCCAGAAAAAGTACCCAAGGACGTCGAGTAAGGCAACTTCCTATATTTATTACTGTTTTGATATTCTTCATAGTTTTTAACACCGTATATGTTTTGCTTATGTCTCTAATACTTTTAATTGATACTCTGTAACTTAGACTTGGCCTGATTTTTTCTCTTAACATGTCATGCTTACGGTTGAAATTCTGTTGGCTAATACACTATTGCTTGTAATCTCATGAATTTATTTCTTTCTTTAATGATGATTTTGTAGTTATGCTCGCATGTATAAAGATGTTCGGGCTGCTGTTGATTTGTGCCACCGTGATGGAACACTAAAGCAGATGGTTGCAAGAGAACCTAATAGGTATAGGCATAGCTGATGTTCTGTCAATCACTGATCGTTGCAAGTTAGATAAGTACCAGCTCTGCGTTCAGCACTGTTGTTAATTTCTTTTTACATTATACTTTTTTCATCTTGCCACATTATTAGGTATATCAATGAGGATACCACAATCGTGCCCCTTATAAAAATGATAAGAGATTCTGGACGTTCTACATTCTTGGTGACAAACAGGTAACTCAACAGAAATATTCTACAAACTTCAGTATGTACTAAACTTATTTTAGCACCTGTTCTGCACTCTTGACACAGAAATGTGGAACTTGGGTAGAAACAAAATAATAACATTCTGAAATCCTTAGTGATTTCTTTCACCTGTTTCTGTTTTAAAATTTTCTTGTGTTATCTAGACTTTGTTTTTTTCTTTTTCTTAAATTACGTTCTTGCAGTTTGTGGGATTATACAAATATTGTGATGAATTTTCTCTGTGGAGGACGCACCACACATGGTCCTGAAACCTGCAACTTCGATTGGCTCCAGTATTTTGATGTTGTCATCACTGGCAGGTCTATTTCTTTTCTACGTCTCTTTAATCTACTGTTTTGAGTGAAAGATGTGATAAAATCTCAGACAGTGATCATGTGTTATTTGGTTATGAATTTATAAATGACTTTTTGCTCCTGGAAAGACCCGTATATCTTCTTTCGTTTGCTTGAACTCCGAAATGGTTACTTTTTGTGAAGTGCAAAACCTGGGTTCTTCCATGAAGAGAGTCGTGCTAACCTTTTTGAGGTGGAACCGCAATCTGGAATGCTTCTTAATACTGACAATGGAACACCAATGCCTCAGGTTTGAGTTAACAAAATATGGCACTCATTCACATGCTACTTCTTATCCAAATAATCTTAATTATCAATCGACATTTTCTGTTTGCTGCTAAGGTGGGTGATCCTTCTCCAAAAATTTTACTGAAGAGTAAAAAGAAAGGTTGTCGGGTTTTTCAAGGGGGAAATGTTGGGCATCTTCACAATCTACTCTCCATCGAGTCAAGTTCACAGGTAATGCTAGCTATATCTCAATAGAAATTTTTCAAAGAAAATTTGGCAAACCGTCATTTTGAAATATCATTGTATTATAAATCGGTAGCTCGTCTTTATAACTATGTCATACGTGACTTAATGGGCCACGCATTACTTTTCACATGTTCATCTATTCTATCTTATCAGGTTCTTTACGTTGGTGATCATATATATGGTGATATTTTACGCAGCAAAAAAGTTCTTGGTGCGTTTTTCTTAAAGATAAACTTTTCTGATGTTTTATTTTGAACAAATCTTCATGATTAACTAAACTATGTGTGGCTTTCGAGCATAAATACTGGTGAGCTTAGTGTGTAAGATGGCTAGAAGCATTCACATGTTGATGAAGATAGTATCATACGTGTTAGAAGAAACTGGATAAGTTCTTTGCTTGCGTCAGTTACATGCAGTTTGATTTTCTTCCTTCATCAGGCTGGAGAACTATGCTTGTTGTTCCAGAACTAGAAAAAGAGGTCGAGCTTTTATGGGAGTTGAGGGATTTGCGTAAGGTGAATGGTTCCTCTCTTTTGAACTGTTATTAGTTTAAGAGATCTATCAATTTGTGAAAAATCAAAGCTATAGGATTACGCTTGCTTTTCAGTTCGGGTATTATCCTTGGTCTTACTCTTAATTATTGCCTTTTTTTTTGTCTCCAGGAACTTATGTTAATGAGAATAGAGCGTGATTCAGTTGAAGACAAAATTCATCACTTGACTTGGTCCCTAAAGTGAGTTCTTTGCATCAGGATCTGGACTACACAAAGCTGTGTTACATAGATAAAAATTTGTAGTTGTTGACAAAACTTCTATCATTCAGGTTTGAGGATATCAGCGAGAATGATAAGCAGGAAATGTTAGCGGCGCTCAAGGACTTAGAGGTAAGATAGAATTTGCATAACTCCTTGAATTCATAACAGTTAGAAGTCATTCTAAGTCCACAAACATGTTTTTTTTGGGTGGAATTGAACAGTGTAAAAGAGATGAAGCACGACTGAGTCATCAACAAGCTCAAAGAGAAATTCACCAGAAGGTAAATGTAGAGTCTCACTAATCTTGAGGGTATCGGTATAACAGCTAGTTTCAATATTGTACAACTGCTCATGTTATGGTTCTTGGAAACTGCAGTTTCACAAAGTTTGGGGTCAACTGATGAAAACTGGTTACCAGAGTTCTCGATTTGCTCACCAGGTGGAGAGATTTGCATGCCTGTACACAAGCCAAGTCTCTAACCTGCGCTTGTACTCTCCAGACAAATACTACAGACCTAGTGAAGACTTCATGTCCCATGAATTCGACCTTCTTCCTCTGTGATTCATGTCCCAATATTACGTAATTCTGTTGTTTTTTTAAATAATATTCTTAATGTCTATAGTACATTCTTAGTTTCTCTTTATCTGTTTGTATTTCAATTTCGGACTAGTTTGGTACTCTAGTGATATGTTTTCTTTTGTGGCTTTGTACTGAATGGTCGATATTTTCTAGAGGAATTCTCTCTGTTTTCATGTCGATTTCAGAATTCTCTCTGTTGGCATAACCTTTAAAAATATGAGACAGATTCAACAAAATACAAAAGCTTTGAAGGTGTTGTGTTGATATACATATGATCAAAGGTAATGTGATTATTGACACAACAAACAAACAAATCTTAGAAACTTTCTCAGCCTGATTTAAACAGCTGGAAAAATCTGAATTTTTTCTTTGTTTCTTCTTGTTCTTGGCCAAAACAGAGAGACAGAGGAGACAAAGAACATAGCACTTGTTTGAGTTTGCTCATCTGAACAAAGCTTGAAGTTCTTCAAGTGTTTTACCTTTGGTCTCAGGAACCCATAGAGTCACGAACACCACTGTGAATCCACAAACCAACGCGTATAGAGTGAAAGTTCCTGTCCAAAATAAACCAAAAAGTCCATTAACAAAATGCTCTATTGTCTCTAATGGTATGAGAGAAAGAGGAAAGAGAGAGAAACCTCCACTGCTCCAAGCTAAGAGTAAGTTTGCAGTCATGGTGATCAACCAAGAGATGAACCAATTGGCTAGAGTTGCTATACTTCCAGCTAAACCCTTTATGTTCACAGGAAGGATCTGTTTATCAAGCAATAAACAAAGCAAGCAAAAGGTAGAGTTTGATCAGTATTTCGATTTCGGGTTCTTACAACACTAAGTTGTAACTTCTAACCAGTTTGTTACCTCAGACATAATGAGCCATGGAATTGGTCCCATTCCCAGTGAGAAAGCAACAACCATTGCCTGTAATAATTCAACAGAGTAAAGTCAAAGACAATTGTTCATAGCATCAAGAAGGTTCGCTATATAATTAGCAAACTAACTTACCACAACTCCAACTACTGACAAGATGCTCAGCCAACTGTACATGTCTGAATCAGGAGCTACAAATTCCTAAGAAAACAGTTGTAAAACTCAGAAAGTCAAATTTCTAGTTTTTTTTTTGCAGAATATGATATGATGTATACAGAAGTTGCAATTTTTAAAGTACCTTAAGGTAGAAAGCAGCCGCAACAACTACAAGGCTTATCGTCATCCCAATTGAAGAGATCTGGTAAACATCTTCCGTTTGTATTAGTTAATCTTGGATGTTCTTTAAATTCATTCATGACACAGAAGTCTAAAATATATGAAGCTAACAAATTCATACTCACCGTAAGCAGAAGCCTACGACCTGATTTGTCCACCAACCATGTTGATATTGCAGTTGCTACTACCTGAATAGCCCCGACTCCAAATGTTGCTACGTTACTCGATGTAACTCCTACATAAGAATACACGAAAAAATGTAAAATTTAAGCAAATATATGAAACAAACATCAGGTGTTCTTAAAGCAAGAGCCTACCAGCAGATTCAAATATTGTACTGGAATAAAATAGGACGCCATTAATTCCACCGAGTTGTTGAAGTACAAGCAACCCTATACCAACCTATTACACGCACACAAAAGGAGTTTTAAGATACTGTTTCTTATGGTAGACAAAGCATACCAAAGGAAAGGTATTTAAAGTTTATACCATAAGTGGAAAATAGTATCTCCTGCGCTTGAGATCTACAAACCGAACTGTATTACGCTTTGTTGATGATGCCACTGATCTCTGCACAGTTGCAGAAAATATGAAAAGTTAAGCTTTTGAATTTCAGTCTTCATGTACATTGTGGAAGGAAACATTTTCAGTGGTAATATTACCTTGATTTCATTAACCTCAACAGTAATATCAGTCTCAAACCCTCGAAGAACTTGCAATGACGTTTCAAAATCATCTGTCATACCCATTTTTGCCTACATTTTATCGAAATAAATCATCCATAAGAGTGGATTGACCAAAATTATGCACTAAACTCAAGAATAATAAGCAAACTATTGAAAGATGTACCAGCCAGCGAGGGGATTCAGGGATGAAAAAGAGACCAGGTATCAATACTGTGCACGGCAATATTCCTAAAGATAACAAAGAGAACCAAGAAAGTGATTAGAGCGTATCGATTAATCAGAACCAGATATCTGGCTTTGTGTAATCACATTTACCCAAAACTGCAAGAATCCTCCATGGAACAAAGAGGCCAAGTAAATACGCCAACATTATTCCAATTGTCACAGAAAGCTACAGAAAAGTAGTACCCAGGATTTTCTGTTAGCATAACAGTCGTTTTGAAAAATGCAAAAGATGAATTAGTCAGCTAAACATGTCAAACCTGGTTAACCGAACCCAATCCTCCTCTCATATTCTGTGGAGCTATCTCAGCAATATATACAGGCACCTAAAACCACAAAGTGAGGTGCATAAGTATACTGGAATGCATTTGTTGCATAAGCAAACAACTAGCTGAGTTAAGTATTACAGTGTAAGATATGACCCCAACGCCAAAGCCTTCTAAGAGTCTTCCCATGTAAAGAAAAGAAGTATCCTACAAAACCAGAATTATGTGGAAATATATGGTCAACCAACATGTTCAGATCGCCATTTTACTCTATACGAAAGCCAAATAGAAAACTAAAGAACAAGAAATACTCACTTTCGCAAATGATATGCAAAGCCATCCTATGATATTGGGGATTGCAGCAATCATCAGAGACTGGCCAAGAAAAGACAATAAGGATTAAGAAAAGGAAGAACAGAGAGTTTAATCAAATGGATCAAAAACAGAACAAACAAGAATCAGCAAACAAATTATACCCCTTTTCGTCCAATGTATTCTGCGATCTGACCACTGGCAATTGCACCAACCATAGCACCCACATTGGACAGAGAACCAAACACAGAGTACTAAAACATGGAGCAAGAGATCAAAGGCAGACAAGGATTAAAAATCAATGATATAAACCAAACAGCTCAAGACAGAGATTGGTCTATAATTACCTCAGATACCGTTAAACCGAGATCCTTGGTGATTGCAGCTTGAGTTGGAGAAGAATAACCACACTGACAAAAACAGAAGGAGGACAAATCAGAAAATCATCCAATTTAAGTCCTCTAATTTTCTCCCTAACATGAAAATTCATCTCTGAACTGTTCACCAAACTAGAGATTTTCAATCACCAGACTTACAAAAGGAAATGACAAATCAAACAAACCATAAGATCATCAAATCCACCTCACACTAGTTTTCCATCAAAAGTCGCACCTTTCTAAAAACGAAAAAGTTGAAAAAGATAGGATTTTTATTTGTCTTACAGTGAATCCGAATTGAATAGGACCAAGAGCAACGATCAAAACACAAGCCAGAACAGAGATTGAGTTGTCTCGAATAACTTGAGACGAGCCCATCATACTCGATTGCCTTGAACCCATCCGGTACCAGCTTCCGGTATGTATAAACGGCCGTCGCAAATCATTTCTACCCTCCTCTGTATCATCTCTGAAACTCATCTTCTGATTCTCTCCACACTCTCAATCCTA
>WJSH01020020.1:222920-234145 GCA_009757365.2 Lepidium campestre | reverse complement strand
AATTTTTTTTTTTTTTTTTTTTTTTTTATAAACAAAATTGAAGGAAAAGAAAAGAAAACTGATTGAAACAATGAAACAAAAAAGTTTAAGAAGCTTATAGCTTAGATTCAAAGGCACATGATATGCTTAAATAAAAGAAGTATTAAGCTTAGATTTAGATGTCTATTGTAGACTTGAATGATAAGAAACTCGATGACTTAGATTCAGAAGTTCATGATGAACATGAATAAAGAAGCTCAATGGCTTCAAAAGAATTAAAAGATAAAAAGAAGTTTGATCGCTAGATCAAAATTTGGAGCAAACCTGCTTTGATACCATAAAGATAAAAGAAATATATTGGAAGAATTGTATATTGATTCTCCTAAGAATAATGTTTAGGGTTACATACATATTTTTATTAGAGATATTACCTAATCTAGATAGACACAAATATATGCAAATATTATTATCATAATTACACAATATTCGCAATAATAATTACGATCTTCTAGATCCTTCTATAAAATACTGCAAAGATTGATCCTTTGCTTTTTGATATTTCTCTCTGCGAGACTCCCTCAGATTTGGAAGAATTTCAGAAACAAAAGCACTGGACAAATTAGTTTCTTGACTTGTATAATGAACTTCAGTGGAGGCTTGGCGAGAGTTTTCACTAGCATTCAGGCAAAGGCACCACTTAGCATGCTTATTGGTCTTCTTGAGTCAGATTCTTTTATACCGGAACAAAGGAAAAGAATATAAACATGGTTTTTTGCTGATGAAGAAAAGTCACAAGAAAGTCATAAACAGAGGTTATGTCCTTGTTGCGTTAGGTTGTCAAAAGACAGTAGCAATGAACCTCATGATTGAAGAAAAAGAATAAATCCTTTTGATAAAACATCAGTTTTGGGATCTTCTATTATAAGTTTAAAGACAAGAGAGTTGATGAAAACTTCTGTTGGTTTGTTGCCTCTGTAACGGTAACAGATCCGTGTTTCTCCTCCACACAATCAAAGCTGTGTTTAGTAAAGTAGAGAGAGAGTCATGTAAGAAAGTGAAGCATAGCAGGGTGAGAGACTTGAGACCCAAACAAAAATTAAAAAAAAAATCTCAATAGTTTTGTAGAAAACAACAAAGCAAATGTTCTGGAAACAGTGAAGTAAGAATAGTTCTGGTTTGGGCAAGAAAACAAGTAGCAACACAAAACCAATAACACAACTTTAATAAAATTTTCAAAATTCAAGATTGAATAACAATATCAGCCAGATCTGGTCTTACCAATCCTCATCAAACCGATATAAGCAATAACTCTATACCCGATAAGCATCAGAACCAAAGCTAAGGCAGAGACCAGTCCACTATTGAACTCAATCTGCTTAATACCTTCATAGTCACCAACACGACATTTCATATTCCCATTGTCGCCACATGGATACAACTCATTCTCTGTGTACTGTCCCAATATCAGTAGTTTATAGGTATAGTAACCTACTGATATGTATTTAATCCAAGAGATGAATATTGGAACATGGTGAACGTAGAATCCTCCTGCTAAAAAACCCTTGCATTATGACTGACCCGACTGTTGTGGCTGACTTCTGGTCCATAACTAGGGCTCCTACTGCTAGTCCTAATCCACCAGAGACAAGGACGTGGACTAGGAGGATCAAAAGAGTCAAAAGAAAGTTTGCAGGTTTTAGACCAACCATCCAGTATGTGATGATTAGAAACATGGTTGGTAGAATAAGTTCCATTGGTAGATCTCCGACAAGTCGAGACATGAAGTAAGGCGAGAGCCTGTACATGCCTGAGGAACGTTCTTTCTGGAGCATATTTCGTTCTTCAGGAAATGTGTAGGTTTGTTGAAACATAGGGAACAATCCCCAGAAGGATGAGATAAAGAACAGTAGCCCTATCTGTAACAACAAACCACAAAGTACAATCACCTCATGCATATACTCAATGACATAAACAAAAGTGTATCTGATTGCAGAATTACCTGATCTTGTATGCGAGAGATTCTAGTTTTCCACCAAAGGAGACCACATAGGAAAGACATAAAAAGTATCCTACCAACTTTCATGCAAGAAAAAGAATCGTGTTTCCTCTCCTTAAGGCCTCTCTTCAAGAGAACACAGAACTGCTGCCACCACGTTGTTGGCCACTCTCCAAAATGATTGCTCTTTCGAGAGGGATCCTCTATTGATTGGTTACAAAGATCAGATTGATCTTTAACCTGATTGACAACATTGTCAAGCAGATTTGTCTTGTAAACTGCAACTAGAGCTGCCTTCAAAGCTTCTGGTCTTTGGGATTCATCTGATCCAACACCTATAAGTATTTTTTTGCCATGAGATGTAATAAAAGGATGCAAAAGCTATAATATATACACAAGGAGATAGAGACTTACCATTTGCAATGTCTAAGAGGAAATCTGAGGGATTAATCCTTTCAACAGAGGGAGAGTATCCAATGCTAGCGAAATAGTCCATAGCATTGGATCCAGGCCCGAAGTAGATTGGATTACCTTCTGAAAGGAGCAGAATCTTATCAAACATATAGAACAACCTAGTAGAAGGTTGATGAATTGTGGTCACGACCGCTCTTCCACCACGAGCCAATTTCCACAAAATGGACACGATCTTCTGAGTCGTGGTCGAATCAAGACCAGAAGTAGGCTCATCAAGAAAGAGCAAACTAGGGTTTATAAGAATCTCTTTCCCTATACTAACCCTTTTCCTTTCACCACCGGAGACACCGCTCAAAAGAGGTCCTCCAATGATAGTATTTTTACATCTCTCTAGACCCAATTCAGTCACGACAGCTTCAGCTTGTTTGATCTTATGTTGTTGTTTCATAGAATTTGGAAGCCGAAGAAGCGCAGTGTAAACTAGAGTTTCTGTAACAGTCAAGTGAGAGTAAAGTGCATCGCCTTGAGTCACAAAACCAGTCATTCGTTTCACACCTGTAGAGAATGGCTTGTTGTTGTAAGATATGTTCCCTGTGAGCTTCCCTTTACCTTCCGCAATCCGTCCTCCTAGAACCGTCAATAAGCTGGTCTTGCCACATCCAGAGGGACCTAACATAGCCAGAATCTCTCCCGGTTTGACGATCCCAGTTACGCCCTTCAAGTTCGATCTCTCCACCTTGTCCTTGGTTCGGAAGATCGAGGCTTTTGGTTTTTTCAGCTTCACCGTGTACTCAACATTCTCAAACTGCTCCAAAACATCAAGAACAAGATTGAATTAACATATCACATTACAAATACAGAATCAACATGGCTTTAAACCTAATGAACCATTAAAGTGTTCCTCATTTCATACGTTAAAAAGATACATATAATCATAGAGAATATAAAAACAAACATACCTTTAAAGTAATAGGAAAATCAGCATTTTTAAAAATAGAAAACGGAAGGTTTTCATCATCGTTGCCGGCTTCAGCATCAATAGAGACCATTTGATCAGCCATTTCCAGATATGATATGATCGTTATCCCTCGATCAGTTGCAGGGAACTAGTCGAAACCAAATAAGAAGGATTTTGATTTTGTTCGCTTAGGGGGCTAAAACATTAATTAAAGTCTTTTATAGTACAATTAAATAGGGTCTACGTAAAGGAAGTGTGTGAGAGAGTTTTAAGGATATATAGAGGAAGATTGTTAAGTTAAAGTAAAATTAATTATGTACCATAAAACAAAAGTGAAATTTTGAAAATTCTAGATTCCTTTTTATTGCAATTTACTACGTAAAAGTTGAAGGATTCTCTCCATAAGACCCACGATAACGCAGCATAGAATGACACATGGCATTAAAAATAAAAAATATATATATATTGTTCACGACGTTGGAATACTAGTGAATATGGATGAGAAATCTTTGTTCACAATGCTGATCACAATGGTGAATGGGATTGGATCATGGTCGGTTCATATGTTCATGATAAACTCTCTTCATAGACCCGATGTGTTGTCGTTTCCACAGTTGGAAGACATTCAACAATATCAGCAACAACAACAACAATTCACCAAACAACAACAACAACATCAGCCACAACTTATGGATCCTCTTAATAGTGTGTTCAGTAGAACGTTGATATGAGCTTACAACTCACCTGAGAAGATAATGTTTAAGAATAGCATCTATGCAGGAAATTGGTTTGAGGTTAGTTTTCATGACTGGATAGACCTGTTTATCTTCTGATACTAACTAATAGAATTCTCTTGTGAAGTCCTTTGCTTATCTTCATCTAGTCCTCGTAGGTTATGCACCATAGTGAATGGTTGCACTTAGACAAGCTGACTTGCAAGTGTGAACTTATCATCTTAGCTATCTTCTTAGTTAAGTGAAGAGTATGTAAAATTTAGTTTAGCTAATGAACTTATCATCGATTTTCTTTTGTTGGAGACTTGAATTGTTGTCTAATGAAACCTCTAGAGCTTTTACCTGATACAGATACTTATATAAAACAGAGCCACATCTCTATTCTCTCATCCCTAACCGAATATAAACATGGATTTTTTGCTGATGAAGATAAGTCACAAGAAAGTTATAAACAGAGGTAATGTCCTTGTTGCGTTAGGTTGTCAAAAGACAGTAACAATTAACCTCATAGTAGAAGAAAAAAAGAAAGAATCCTTTTGATGAAACATCAGTTTTGGGATCTTCTATTATAAGTTTAAAGACAAGAGAGTAGCTGAGAACTTCTGTTGGTTTGTTGCTTCTGTCACGGTAACTGAGACACAGATCCGTGTTTCTCCTCCACACAATTAAAGCTGTGTTTAGTAAAGTAGAGAGTCATGTAAGAAAGTGAAGCATAGCAGGGTAAGAGACTTGAGACCCAAACAAAATTTTTTTAAAAAAACTCATCAATTTTGTAGAAAACAACAAAACAAGTGTTGTGAAACAGTGAAGTAAGAGAGTAGTTCTAGTTTGGGGAAGAAAACAAGTTGCAACACAAAACCCTTAAGTTTTGTTTTTCGGAAAAAATAGAGAATTGATAGAGACAAATCACTGCTCTCCTTTTCATTCATTTCATTTTCCAGCTAACTTTTATTTGTATTAATTAATATACAATATATATTCTAAAATGGTTACATAAGAATATTCAATGAACTTTTAAGTAAGTAACAACAATACTGAAACTCTTGAGTAGAGTGCATTTACATAACCAGAGATCGGTTTAAATGAACCGGATGGAAGATTGAAACCATGTTGAAATCCCAAATTGTCCCTAAACCATAGAAGCTACACTTAGGTGTAAAATATCATAGGAAAAAGAAAAGACAAAGAGAGAGAAAGTGGAGAAAAGGAAAAAGGGTTGCTTGCGGGGAAGCGTGGAGAGTGGCACAGAGAGAGATTCAGACATTGTTGGGTTCTACAGTTCTTCTTACTCCTTCAACTGCTTTGTTTTTTTTTTTACTTTTTTGGTTTGATTCTCTTTTCTCAATTTCCACATTTCATTTCTTCACTATTCTCCCTATATATTCCCCTAATTATTACTAATTTTCATTATTTCTTTTAAACAATCACATAACCACATTTTTTAATTTTAGTTATGTGTTATTTTGGAAATTTCACTTTTTGAAAATATATTTTATTATTTTTTGGGTCAAACAAAAGAGTTAATCTGATGTTGAGGTAGCATGAGTGTGTGCATAGAGTTGTACCTTAAAACGTTTTAATGACAAAGAGAAAGTGCTTACCAAACTCATCGTACTTTGGCAACCAACTAATATAAAATTATAATTAATTAATAAAATCTGATGATAAGCTTCAATCTTGATAATCGTAATAATAAGCATTTTGGCTTTAATTGTTCTTTGTAGGTCAAAAAGGTCGAATTTGTATACTGTTCAAATCCAATGCGTAAAGTCTTTTTAAGTATAGTGTTAAATGTAACATAATATAGAGACATGATGATCTAAATCGTATCAAATATAATATCTTCAATATTATGTTTTTGATTTTGGGGTAAGCTTGTCAGATAACGTATGTAAAGCAATTTTCATAATCTTGGCATATAGTAGAGCTTCTACAATAGATGATAACTCATAGCTCTGAACATTTTATAATTAAATATTTTTATGAAAAGTAAATAATATTAAACTATTGTAATGTGAGAAAATGGCCCCAAAAATTGTTTTTTTTTTTTGAAACAATGAGTAAATAAATGGTTTGGGTTATAGTTGGAATTGAATTAAAATTAAAACAAAAATGAAGAAATGTAAGAAAGAAAGAGAAAGAGGTGATAATGCAAAAGGGGACAAAACATGTTATGGTAGAGAAGTAATTATAAGTGTGACAGGTTGTCCATTGCTAAATTCTGCAGAAGCTATGACGATTTCTTTTTTGTTTTTCTCTTCTTTTCTTTCAAATCAACTTATATTTACATTGAGTTTCAACAGAAATTAGTAATCTTGATTACTTTGCATGTTGTATTAAAACTTGGAAAAAGCAACTTCAATGAAAGATGAGACAATGGTCCACAAATATATCTTTATGAGTATTAATCTTCAAGACTTGCATGTTGTTCTTTGTATTAAATTTTTATTTTATTTTTATTTTTTCACACAAAACAAGTAAAATAATTTCGATCAAATGGTTAAATATATGGGTATTTATATCTTTTAGTTTTCACACAAAACAAATAAAATAGTTTTTTTAAAAATTTTATGGTCAATAATTAGATCGACAAGACATGATACATATTCAATCCTTAAATAATATTATGTAGGGATTATACGATTCCCTAGGGTTGAGTTTTTGATGTCAAAGATAATAAATGAGACATTTATCTATCAGACTATGATGATCTTACTTAATCTAACTTAAGATTTATGATTTAAAATTTAAGTATAAATTAGATTTTATTGATCTGAAAAGCAAAGAAAAACATAAAATGGTTGGTTAAAAGAAAAAGAAAAGGTAAGAAGAGGTAAAGAAGAAAAGAGAAGGAAGGGGAAATGGTGTTTGGACAAATTAGGGTTTGAAAAAATGGAAGGAGGAGAGAGAGAGTAATAATGAAGGAGGAGAGAGAATGGGGCCCATAAAGTGGCAGGGCATGTGGCTGGGCTTCCAACTTGACCTTGTCGGTTGTTCTCTGCACTGCCCTTCTCTGCAACCCACACACTCTCCTCTCTTTTCTTTTTCACCCTCCAATTTTCCAAAAATTTATCAAGCGGTTCAACCGGTAATCTTATGTATTTATTGTGGTTTTACATATATTTTATAATATATAATCCAAAAAGCAGATCCTACGGTTAAGTTGTTTTTGATCTAGTTTGGTAAAATGGTGAATTCGAATCTCACCATAAAAATAAACATGCCTATGTAGTTTTATGGATTAAAAGCGTTTGGATTAAACCACCTTAAACGCTCCTAGCTAGCTTTATGAATGCTGACATTGCTACTCTCGGCGACGCACATAACGCACAAAATAGTGTTTGGTACACAATATCTCTACAACATTTGAGTTTATATTTAGACTTTCACATTATAATTTCACTATAATGTTTTTAAATAACTTCAAAGTAATAGAATATATATTATAAAGATGAAATAAGTATATTTTTAATATATAGAAGACAAAGATTACGTAATAAGATAAAACGATAACCAAGGTACATTTATATGATCCATAGGCACAAATTACAATGCTTTCAACTGATTATTACTCCATTTTATTATTATTATCGGTTGACTACTTCTATATTTATTAAAGCCAATTAACTGCTTCAACATTTAATCAACTCTTTAAAACCCTTATTTTCGATTGAATTGCGTAGTAAGAATTTATTATTTCTAATTTTCTCAATAATTTTACAAATTTGATTCATTAACGTGTTAAATACTAACAGTAGAGAGTGTAAGAAATGAGCTCCGAAAAACTGGAAATAGAATGTCAATAATTGCATCAGTTTCATGCGAGTGATACACATATATACTATCAAAATTTGAGCTTCAAGTTACTATTCAACATGATGTGTTTTAGAATTTATTGCATACAACAATCACTTCATTCACAACAAATATGTAAATATTAAAAGATTTAAATCTCACAACACGCTTTCTATTCTGCAGGAGCAAAACTACACACATTGACTATAATATTTTACTCAAGTAGTACATATATTTCAGAAAAAAAAAATCGACAAAATTTCACATATACTAAAAAAAATCTCTATTGTTTTTGTTAAAAAGAGAAAATTAAACAACTACCAAGAAATTGAATTTTAGTATTTTCCCCCAATTTATTATTATTTTGTATGCTATTATCATTCTTAATTTGTGTTGATATGTTTTATAAAAAGGGTCAATAATACAATATTCGTTTTCTATGAAGAATTTATATGGAATTCTACTATAAACTAAAAAAATTAAATTATATGCATATATATATATATATATATTTTCGACATGACACTATATTCTTGTATCTTAATATAAATTCAATATAAAATAAATGGTAGAAGGAAGATTCAAAATTAGCTAAATTTTGTTAATTAAGTTAATAAAATGATAAAATATAGGTTAAGAAAAAGAGAAGTAAAATGAAAAAAAAAGTTAATGGTATAATATAAAGTAGGGTATGGTATTAGTGTCATCTCTCACAAAGGGCTCAGCTCTTATCTCTTTCTCATGGCCTCTCCATAAGCAACCAAACTGTCTCTTAGAATCCGATCTCAAAGTTGGCTTGTTGGGAGCACTGAGACATCAAACTATGGTTTCTTCTTTCTTTCATTCTTAAAACCAATTAACCCTAAACCCAAAAAAACAAACCTTTTACAGTTTAATCCCAAAAGTTTCTCAACTCTCTCTCTCTCCCCATTAAAACTCTTCACAAGCAAAAAGCTTTGAGCTTTAAATGAGTTTAAGGTCCTGCAAAAACTGGGTTTTTCCTCGTGTCATCTTATCTGTAAGTCTCTAAATCTCTCTTGTCTTAAAGTTTCTTTCTTTCCTCATTAGTAATCTCATTAATATGTTCTTTTTCAGGCATAAAATTAACAAACTTTGGTGAAGCTAAATCAGTGAAAAACAAGATCTTTATCCTTTTTAATTAATTTTCTTGATCTCTTTAATTGAAATCCTCTTGTGGGGTTTGATTTTATTTTGAATCCAAGAAAAAATGGATATGAGAAGTCATGAAATGATAGAGAGAAGAAGAGATGATAATGGCAACAATGGTGGTGTTGTTGTTGGTAACATTACTAATGATGATAATTGTAATGGTAATAACAACAACAACAACAACACTCGTGTTTCTTGTAACTCTCAAACCCTAGATCATCACCAATCTAAGTCTCCGTCTTCTTTGTTTTCTATCTCCGCCGCTTCTAAATCCACCGTACGGTACCGTGAGTGTTTAAAGAACCATGCGGCAAACGTCGGAGGAAGTGTTCATGACGGATGTGGTGAGTTTATGCCAAGTGGTGAAGAAGGAACAATTGAAGCTCTCAGATGTGCTGCTTGTGATTGTCACCGTAATTTCCATCGGAAAGAAATCGACGGTGTTGGAAGTTCAGATTTAATCGCTCACCACCGTCATCACCACCACAATTACGGCGGAGGAAGAAGACCACCACCGCCTAACATGATGCTTAATCCACTCATGCTTCCTCCACCGCCAAATTACTCACAGATTCATCACCACAAGTATGGAATGAGTCCTCCTGGAGGAGGAGGAATGGTGACTCCGATGAGTGTTGCTTATGGAGGTGGAGGAGGAGGAGGAGCTGAGTCCTCAAGTGAGGATCTGAATCTGTACGGACAATCAAGTGGAGAAGGAGCTGCCGCTGTTGCAGGGCAAATGGCGTTTTCAATGTCTTCATCAAAGAAGAGATTCAGGACAAAGTTCACAACGGAGCAGAAAGAGAGAATGATGGAGTTTGCAGAGAAGTTAGGATGGAGAATGAACAAACAAGATGAAGAAGAGCTTAAGAGATTCTGTAATGAGATTGGAGTTAAAAGACAAGTCTTTAAAGTTTGGATGCATAACAACAAGAACAATGCTAAGAAACCATTACCACCATCATCAACTACTCTCTAATCACTTCATCATCATTCAAACTACTTCTGTAAGACATTTTCTACTAATAATCTGTTTTTTTTTTCTTTTTCTTTTATTTAATGTCTTTTCTAGGTTTCTGTAGTTTGTACGATCTTTGGATCAATCAATGGATCTTTAATTTGTTTTTGCTTAGTTAATGTTTTTAAATTTGGGTTTTCTTTTTTTAATGTTGTGTTTTGTCTTTTTACTCGTACTTCTTGTAATCAGCTTCTTCTTTACTTATTAGTTTATGATTCTGTCTTTCGTTTACATTTAAGTTTAACAGACATCCAATGTGTTGTACAAACTTAACTACAACATTACAACTACTACTTTAATAACATCAATATATAGTACGAAATAAATATATTGTGACACCTAGATGTTATATTTTTGTTGAATTCTTGCTATATTATAACTCTATATAACCATGATTATATTTTTTTTATATCTATATATGATAAACTTCTGCATACGCAAGCGTTATGATCAAAGCTGAACTATTTTAATATGTTTTCATGTGAAATATGTCCAAAATTGTAACCATATGATTTGAGTTTACTGTAGATCTGTCACCTTCCAATTTTGTACCAAAAAGAAAATCATGTGAAAAACAAATTAAAAAAAAAAAAACAGAAAAGAGAAGATTCTCATTGTTGTAAAATTCACAGATGAAGCCAAAATTATAGAACTCAAGACCTATGTTTTTCTTCTTTTTCTTCTTTTTCTTCTTTTTTGCTGTATCGTCACTACCTATGTATTCTAAGCTACCAAATGTAATAATTGGTTACAAATTATATTTTCTAATTTCTATAGTGACCATTTTGTGTGATATTTATTAATTGTCATAAAAAAATATTATTCTCATGGAATTTTTGTTTCTTCATTGGAGAGAAAAGAAAGTGGGCCAAAAGAATTAGGGATTATACCGAGGGAAAACAACAATTTTCTAACCGAACTTTTTATATTGTGCCGATTTATACATGAACTTAGGTACCGTGCAAAAATCTAATTTCAGTGCCTAAAAATTTAAATTATCAACATGAACTTTAAGTTTTGTGCCAAAATCAATATTGACTGTTAATAACGTTAGTCAACAGTTAAATCTCTGTTATTAGGCCGTTAAACGACACGTGTCAGTAGTAATACTACCAGAAAATGACTATTTTCAAACCGAACTTTTTATATCGTGCCGATTCC
>WJSH01020020.1:207877-222823 GCA_009757365.2 Lepidium campestre | reverse complement strand
TAAAATTAAATAAAATTAAATAAAATTAATTAAAATTAAATAAAATTAATTAAAATTAAATAAAATTAAATAAAATTGAATAAAATTAGATTAAATTAAATTAAATTAAAATAAAATAAATTACATAAAATAACAAGATAACTAACCGAAAAGTAAACTCAATTACAACCTGATTACAACCGATTACAACAAAATATTTTCAATTCGTAACGAACCCTAAAAATCTACAACAAATCAAGTGTTTTAGGCATGGTAATATGTGTTTCGTCTAAAAATTTATATGTTTTTTTGAATGTTTCATTGTAAAATTTTAAAATTCACAGTGGAGAAGCGTACTATATCCCTAAAAGTTTAGCTAAATATTGTTTTACAAATATAAAAAAGGAAAAAAATTGTTTAACAATAAATGTCTTAGGTAAGAATAATAAGATAAAGAAAAAATTAACAAAATAATGTCTAAACAATAGACATCTAATTTATAACTAGCAATTAGTTTTGTGTTGAAAATTCATAATCTCTCACAAATTTACGCAATTACATACCGATGAATTTCTTGCAACGAGTGCAATTCTCTACTTAGAATGTCAATCACTCTCTGCCAAAACTGAAACAAGCAATTACAACGAAACAATTGAATGTCAGCCTTTATACGCCTCTCTCCTTAGAATGTAATCCCCTTTCTTCCACTTCTCAAATATCAATTTTTAAATTTTACAACGAAACACTCGATAAAACGTAAAAAAATTCTGATGAAACACATATTATCATACCTAAAATACTTTATTTGTTGTAGATTTCTAGGACTCCTGACGAATTACAATTTTTGTTGTAATTGGGTTATAATTGGGTTTAATTTTCGGTAAGTTATCGTGCTATTTTATGTTATTTATTTTATTTTATTTTATTTTAATTTAATTTAATTTAATTTAATTTAATTTATCTAATTTTATTCAATTTTATTCAATTTTATTTAATTTTGATATTGGAATCGGCACGATATGAAAAGTTTGATTTGAAAATGATCATTTTCTGGTAGTATTACTACTGATACGTGTCGCTTAACGGCCTAATAACAGAGATTTAACCGTTGACTAACGTTATTAATAGTCAATGTTGATTTTGGCAAAAAAACTTAAAGTTCATATTGATAATTTAAATTTTTAGATACTGAAATTAAATTTTTGTATGGTAAATTCATGTATAAATTGGCACGATAAGAAAAGTTGGATTATAAAATGGTTGTTTTCCCATTATACTGAAAACGCTTCTCATTCTACTAAAGTCTTTTTCCATATGTCACTGTGACGAAAGTCTTTTTCTTTCTGTCACTTTTATGACGTCGTCTCTATTTTTAGTCTGCTACCTTATTGGATTCTGTAAATGGGCTGGTTCCAGGGATTAAGGCCTAACTTGTATATAAATTAGCCCATTAAAGCCCAATGATTTTGGATAATGTTGAAGTTACTGAAGCTCATGTATATTCTTATTTTTGTCAATGTATATATATTCCCATTAATTTTGAATATCATATATATTGGAGATAAGAGAAGAAAATCGAATTTTGAAGTTAATGATCATTGCTCTATATATTACATTTGAAATGATTTTTATTGTATTTTATCAAGTGGTTAGATGTCAACTTAACTTCTGTAATTATTTTTTTCATCGAATATCTGATATTCGTGTAATCTTGCATTAGGTTGTTGATGAGATTATCTCGTAAGATTGAAAAATATCTCATATGAGACAATAGATGAACATACAGAAAAATATATATGATCAAGTAGTGGGGCAATAATAGATTGATTCTGAAAATTATAAGTATGAATTAAGAGATATTATTGTTTAATTAAGCCAAGTCCCAGCTACTTCGTGTTTTTCTTCTTTTGGCACACTTTTTGTATAAATCACTCTTCCCAATTTACTTATTTAGGAAAAACAATATTCTTGTCGGCTTTCAAAGGTTTATTATATTCTCTAGTTGATTAATTAATTGATTAATGAAAATATATATAATCAAGTTTTAGTTTCTTCAATTAATATATAGTTGAAAGACAAATATGAAAGCATATGATCAATACACAGAAGAATCACATATATCCCTCTGAATCTTTCTTTACAAGAACTTCTTCACGTTGATGTTATAGATTTAGATCTTCAAATTCTTCATTATCCTGGATAAAAAAAAATTAAACAGCATAAATGAGGGCATGTTTGGTTAATAATTCAATCATGTTAATTAATTAGATTCCATCACATATATATTTAAGTAACAACTTGAAGATATCGTTGATTAATTAAGAGGAACTCGAGTTTAGCTTAAACAACTTGTAATATAAATAAGAGTGTCGACCACCGACCATGTACAGAAGTAGAATTAACCAATATATCTATTTATGTACATCCATCTTATCATGACAAAATATAATGTTTTTTTGCTTCTAAAAATAGTAAAGACACAATGTGCATGTGATTAAGTACAAGAACGGTTTAGGTTTCATGTGAATATTACCCTTTAGTGTTTTAATTAGTATTATGTATAGAACCCGATGTTTCACAAACACACATTTACATGTATGTTCTTTTCTTAAAAATTATATTTAAACAAAAGAAATATAGTACAATTAAACTGGATCGACAAGATCCGATCTATAATCTAATCCTAAATCCTAGTGACTACATGAAGTTGAACTCTGATAAACATAACTACATAGATGAAAGTTTAATTATTTGGACAAAAACACTTTTCCATATGAAAGATAATATATACTTTATTGCAAATGGAGAAGGTACTTTTCATTCATTTATAACTAAAAAAAGTTTGATAGAAAAAAGCTATAATTGTTTTTTTTTTGGTTTTAGAAGAAAATATATTTCTTATTAACTCTAAACACACTATATGAACGCAAAGAAACGAAAACACAAAGAAACAATAGAACTCAATGGACCAAAGTTCATAATTAATTTATAAAGTTTAGGACAAACGACACGTATCTAGATAGAGCACGTTAAAACGAAATATATGATGAGTATACATAGATTTAGTCAAGTATACCTTGTGTCGAAATCATTGATGCCTCTTGAATTAGATTCGAAGGTCTTATAATTGGGCAAAGGGACACGACCAGTCTCTATATTGATGAGATCCTCGACGAGAATGGCATAGTGACGCTTCACTTCCTCTGCAGATTTCCCTCCGACAGCTTTTGCCACATTTTGCCAACGGTCGGGTGTGTCCTTGTCATAAACTGCCAAGGCTCTCTCGAACATCTTGTTCTGCTTGAATGTCCATGAAGAGGTCGAGCTTCTAGAGTTCGATGCCATTAATATTATAACTTGAGGTCAAGATATAGAGGAGAGAGATAGAAAAGAAGATAAATGATGAAAGTTGCTATAAAATGAATTAGCAAAGGAGGGTTCCTTATAAGGAGGAGATAAGAGAGTTCCTAGATTCTACAAGTGGGAGAGTATTTTTTTTTTTTTAAAGACAATTTATATTACTGTCGCAATTCTTTTAATAGTTTGGTTTTCATTAAACAAGTTTATGCAAAAAAAAAAACCAATTTGTGACACAATTAACATGGTCTAGCTAGAATAAGTCATTGGTAGCACTAGGGTAATATATTTCTCTCTTTATACAAGTAATCTATAGTATACTCGTTCGTATGTTCCTCTATACGTATCTACATATATAACTGATAACTTTTCAAAGGAGAAACCGATACAACTAAAATAAAAGGATGTTATGAATTTGCATGTTAAAGTAGAAAATTTGAACCGATCGATTAATTCAAGAACCGGTTAATGACAACGTAAGGTTGAAGTTGGTAAGTTGAACAAGTTGGCATAACGGCTTATAATAGACAGAAGATTATACGATATGTTACAATATAAAAGCCACTACTTTTGTATATTACATAAATACTATTTCACAGTTTTCGATATCATAATGTAAGCAATAAAGATACTTTGTGTGGTGATTGATAAATTTAATTAACAAAATATACACTAGACATAGTTGATATATATAATTATGACATAATTGAAACCAAAGGTTTTGATATGGAGAGGAGTGGCCCATCATAACCAAATGGTAAGATATGGCAAAATTTATATAATTTAAAGTTTAATCGTATGTCCAAAATATAATCACATTTAAATGATAATAATTCATTATAAATTTGAGCATCCATTCTAGCTTATTTTGTGGGAGAATTAGAAATAAAATAATTGATATATACCGCATACGTTGGAGAATTGTATTGGTAAAATGATTAAATGTCTACTTCTGCAAATTTTCATTTTTTTACTGGAAAATTTTACTCTAAAAAATTGTGTAATTCTGCCAGATAGAGTTTGAGAGAATTTCAGTTATTGATGTAGTCTTACGTGCATTTTTATTACTATAGATCTCCAAATACCTTTTTAACATTCAAAGCATATTAAAAGATGTTTGAATGATAGTATTTAAGTTCTATTCTTAGCATCATGTAATAATGAAATAAATGCAAAAATTCTAGATATGGAACAAATAAATGATCCGATATGTCATCATCGTTATCTTGTACTTAACCAAAGTTCATGGAATTGTTTTTTTTTATACATTATATTCATTTACCAATTAAAAAGGATAGAAAAATATATTCTCAGGGACCTTGAATCTAATGACTTTATGTGTGATGTAATGGAAGAGACCCATTGGTGACAAGCATTTTTATAAGAACCACCAAAATTTGATGCAAAGATAATAAGAACATAAAGGATATTATCGTTTCCTTTTGTGTTAAGATTCCAATATCCAAATCTAATCTATTTTCTGTTGTATATACTTCATGTCTGATGAAATCAACGAGAAAGTTGTCCAATTTCATTGATAGTTCATGAAGTTATTTAAAATCGAAGGTCTTTTGAAAAGTTAAATATTGGTTAATTACTTCAAGATTCGAGTCACAGTCACAGTGAATAACAATCATAATACAGAAGCTACAAATATTATGAAATAGAAATGCTAAAGTTCTTAGTTTATCATTTGTCCAAATGAAATTTAAGATAGAGCTCAGAGATCCACAACCTTTATAGAGACCTAGCAAATCAGTTGCACCATCTTGTAGTTGTAAAGTTGCAATTTATTGAACTGCTGTGTCAAGAAAACTTGATCTCTTTTCTAAAAATACTGACTTGTCTTTAACTGCTGTGTCAAGAAATTTTCCTGTTGTTCTTTGCTTCTCCATAAAGCTCTCTGGTTACCTAAGGAGCAAAAACATCAGTTGAAGATAGATTCCAAAGATAACTTCAGAAGAGAAATCGATTTCTTTCCCTAACTGAAAAGTTATCTTTCCTCCTTCAGACACATAAACTACAACATATACATACATACAAACAGAGAGATGAATGAAACAAACATTTTACGACCATTGATTTTGTTTTTATTGACATCTTGCTACAATCATTATGCCTCCTTTCCGTTTTCATATTCCTTTCTTCTCCAACAAGTCTCCTTCTCGTCTCTCGTCAGGGACTTCTTCGCCATCACCACCACCGACTCCTCCTTCACGCCCTCCTTTTCGTCCTGCAGGCATTGCTCAGCCAAAGTCCAATGTGTCTCCCTCTCTTAAAAGGGTTAAAAGCAATGTTTCAGCCATTGCAGCTTCTTCCTCTACGTCTCAGTCGCCTTCTCGTGCAGCCACGCCAACCCAGCTTGCGAAACAACAATCTGGTTCTCCTTTAAAGAACGTGGAGTCTCTGAGGACAGAGGAACAAAAGATGACGATGAAAGAGAAGCCACCGGGAGAGAATGGAAAAGTAAGTGGCAAGATCATCAGTCCGGGGACAGAGAAGCCTCCTAATGCTCTTAAAGAAGAGCATTTAGAACGAAAAGAAGCAGAGATAGTTCAGGAACAGAGGAAGGGGACGGAAGTAGAGAAACTTGCTGTCCAAGAAAGGAAGAAAGATCTTCATGAAGGCACTAAAGAGAAGTCAGAAACAGATCAGGGACAACAAAAAAGAAAAGAAAAAGAGAAACTTGCGGCACAAGAAACAAAGAGAGGTCTTCAGTTGGTGGATAGAGAAGATGCAACGCAAAGCAAAACCAGACAATCAATTTCTCCAGCAGCAGAATCCAAGAAAGATCTACCGGAGAAAGAGACAAAACCGCAAGTCAGAACAGAGATCCACACTGATGGTAATTATCAGAAAACCAAAGGCGCTTTGACTAGTAAAATTGGAAATCCGAGAGCTACGAGTGGAGAGGGAACATCTTCAATGGGTAGAAAGATCAAAGAAGACATCCGAGATGGAATCAGTAAGCTTACGTGGGGAAAAAGCAACGGCGATGAGAAATCAGTGAGCGTCTTTACTCTAACTGGAGAAAACAAAGGAGCCACAATGGGAATAGGTTCTGAAAAAGACAAGAAAGACAGTGAGGTTCCTATTCGCCGTGGCTACAAAAGTAACCCAAAAGAGAGTCCTAACACAACAGCCACAGAAACCGAAGGAGAAAACAGACCCTACAAAGACAAAAACCTTAAAGACCACGAAGAAGAAGAAGCGAGAGTTAGGGCATTCGTAAACGGAAACGCTCAGGGGATCAACAATTCGATTTTAGTAGAGTGTTCAGTGAGTGAGAATGATCCAGGAGTTCATATGAGTTTAAAATTCGAAATATCGAAGACAGGTATTACAAATCCACCGGAGACTGTGGCTGAGAAGAAACCAGAGAGGGTGACTGCAACGGATAAGATGAAGAATGAGCCGAGAATTAGGAGGAGATGCTTACGAGGTTTACTCGCAGAGTCAAGTGAGTCAGAGAATCCCTTAAAGCCCCGAAGACATGGCTGCAGGTTTACCTGTAAAGACAAAGATATAGAGAACAGTTAATTTGTGTATTCATCATATGAAATCTATGTAAAGGCTACATTTGATCCTTGGTATACAAATGTTGTTAATTGGCATCATTAATGTTTAAATACTGACATTAAGTCATTAATTCAAACTACCTAAAAAGTCGAAGTTTCATCATCTAGACGACTAGAAGCCTTGACTTGACTTGACCACAGCAACCAAAATGGAATTTGCTTCTGAGTTGAGTCGTTCTAGAAAACTGAAATCTTATCAAAGTATAAGATAAGTGAAGACCAATAAAAGGCAGAAGCAGACTTTTCAACGGCTAAAGGGCACTTTCGTAATTATACTCGCAGCCTAGATCCTTTATTATATAAACGATACGCACACCAGACAAAGATGAGAACAATTCAAAAACACTATTAAACAAATCTCAGACCGAAGAAAAATCAATGGCGGCAAGCAAGGTTTTGGTGATCGGAGGAACTGGTTACATCGGAAAATATATTGTAGAGGGCAGCGCAAAATCTGGCCACTCAACATTCGCTCTTATGAGAGAAGCCTCTCTCTCCGATCCAGTCAAGGGAAAAATCGTCCAAAATTTCAAAGACCTCGGCGTTACAATACTAAATGTACAAATCATTCTTCTATAATCTATTGTTTAACGAAATTACCAGATTTTTAATATGTTGTTAATCATTTGCAGGGAGATTTAACCGATAAGGAGAGCTTGGTGAAGGCAATTCAACACGTTGATGTTGTTATCTCCACTGTTGGTAACTCTCAAGTTCTCAATCAGAAAAATATCATCTCTGCAATTAAAGAATCTGGCAAACATATCAAGGTTAGTCTTTCTTTTATCTCAACATTTCAATTCAATAAAAGACAATGTTTTTTTGTAATGGGTTACTAAAAGTTGTTTGATTTCGACTTGTAGAGATTCTTGCCGTCTGAGTTTGGCAATGATGTGGATCGAACAGTGGCGATTGGCCCAGCAAAGACAGAGTTCACAATGAAGGCTGAGATTCGTCGTGTTGTTGAAGCTGAAGGTGTACCGTACACATATGTGATCAATAATTGCTTTGATGGCTATTTCTTAGCTACACTTGCACAATGTGAATCAAGACTTACTTCTCCACCTAGAGATAAAGTCACCATCTATGGTGATGGTAACACTAAAGGTAAACTAAAGAGGCAAAGAAGTAATCAAGATCTTAGTGAAAAGATAAAAAAATGTGATATGTTCTGATTTGGTTAAATGAATGAATGCAGCTATTCTAAACAAAGAAGAAGACATTGTTGCATACATTATGAGAGCCATTGATGACCCAAGAACTCTCAACAAGACTTTCTTCATCAATCCTCCAAAGAACATTGTTTCACAGAATGATATAGTTGCATTGTGGGAGAGCAAGATTGGTAAAACACTGGAGAAGACTTATGTTTCAGAGGAGGAGCTCCTCAAGAAAATTCCTGGTGAGAGACCTTACTTTACTCTCTTTTTATACAATACTTTAACAATCAACATTATTGTGTTTGCTAATACTTGGAAACGTTGCAGATGCCCCACATCCACTTGATCTTTTGTTTGCTTTGAATCACGCCATCTTTGTGAAAGGAGATCAAACCAATTTTACAATCGAGCCTTCCTTTGGAGTGGAATCTTCTGAGCTTTATCCTGATTTCAAATATACAAGCGTTGAGGAATATCTCAGTCAGTTTGTCTGAAAAATTAGCCTCTTCACCTTGTAACATGCATCTAATGTAATAAAGAGATTGGCCATTGGTCTGTAATAACATAATGAATAAGACATACTTAATAAAAAATGCTATTATGGTTTATTGCATTATTATTGAAATCAAGAACACAAACATTTTCGTGTATTCTCACATTATTTGGTGAAGACTAGTTCTAAAGCAACATGACTCTGAGAACCATTGATCCACATCATGCGTTCACCTTGGATTCCCAGCCCGCGATCACAAACTCGTTCTTAGCCTTCGTTTTCTCGAATGACTCTCTAGAGAACAAAGCCTTGGCGTAGTTACTGACATTGGTCAAGCTCTCAGGGATAGACCAGTTCTTGTAATGACCAAGAGCAACCTCAAGATGGTAAAGCTTTGGTGCTAAACTCAGATCCACTGCAGTGATTTTACCTCCAGCTACAAAAGGACCAGAGTGTGTCTTAAGGTGACTCTCCAAGGCCTCTAATTCATCAACCAACGCCTTCTCGGATCCATCATTAGCGTCTTTGCTCTTCAAGAAAGTCACAAAAGCACCAAAGATTTTGGATCCCACAGCGGCAAATTCAGGAGGAGTCTTGAGAGAAGGGTCTGGATATTTCTCCTCAAGAAGTCCAACGATGACGTCTGAATCAGCCACCCATTTGCCGTCAAGCTTCACAACCGGAACTTTACCTTCCGGACTAATGTCTAAGAACCTAGCAAATACAGAAAAGTCATATGATTCAAATAGAAATCAATCACAACTCACAAATTATTACAGTCCAAAATCTTAACTTTTCATCCGATTAGTTCCGATTCCGACTAAGGGATAACTCATTATGTTAATCAAATTTCAATTGCTTCACAGAACTTACCACTGGGGTTTTTCGGAGACGTCAACCAGATGGGTCTTGTAAGTAAGCTTCTTCTCTTCGAGGGTCAGAAGAACACGTTGGCTAAACGGGCCTATAAAAAAATGAGATTCAATTGAATAGATCACACACATTTGTAAATCATATATTAAAATTCCTAAATTTGTGAAATCGAAACTTGATGTGATAAACAAAACGAAGATCGATGATCGCAGAGGGAAGAGAGAGAGAGCATATACAGTCTCCGAGAACATCAGGAGCACCGACTGCAACCTTTACGCAGATATCAAGAGCCATCGATCTTTGGTTTTACAGAAAACTCTTGGCAACGAATCAAAGAATATAAATGCTCTGTTCCTGTGAATATGTATAGAAAGAAACACAAATATGAAAAGAAGTATCTTTGGAAAAAAGAAAACTTTGGTTTGCTGAAGTCATGTGAATAGTGAAATGACGTCATTATAAAGTCTCTGTCACGTTCAGTGTTTCCAATATTCTCGACTTCTGCAATTGGTTCTATGCTCTACTCTGTTTAACGTTTCACCAATCAATGGTCAAATCTTTCTCAAGTGTTACGAGAATAAAAGCAAACAAAATCATCATTACAATAATGTATTTGCCCTATATTGTGTCCAAAGCCATACCAAAATAGAAAATAAATATCTTAGAAGTGAAGAAACGACCAAAAAAAAAGAAAGTAATACAGAAAACAATGTAAGACCAAACAATGAGGGTATAATCGTAAATCAACCAAATAATGTCTGGTCAATAAATTGCAATCCTCGGCTCACATTTCAAATCACCTCGTACCACTCAAACAATCACTTTTGAAACTAAAGATGGCCTCTGAAAATAGCAAGATCTTGGTGATCGGAGGAACTGGTTACATCGGAAAATTCATCGTAGAAGCGAGCGCGAAAGCTGGACATACAACATTCGCTCTCGTTAGAGAAGCAACTCTCTCCGATCCCGTTAAAGCCAAAATCGTCCAGAACTTCAAAGATCTCGGCGTCACAATACTACATGTACGCTTCAGCTCTATATTTCATAGTTTATAATATGTTTCATAATGATTCATAACTATAATCTAGTTGCTTGATCTGCAGGGAGATTTGGATGATCATGAGAGCTTAGTTAAGGCCATTAAACAGGTCGATGTGGTGATCTCAACTGTTGGGAGTATGCAAATCTTGGATCAAACCAAGATCATTTCTGCCATTAAAGAAGCTGGTAACGTCAAGGTCGGTATTTCATATTAACTTTGATTCAAACCCATTTCATATAACATAGAGTCCAATCAAGAGTAAATAATCTCACACTGGATTTGTTGTTTTTCAGAGATTCTTGCCGTCTGAGTTTGGTATGGACGTGGACAGAACGAATGCGGTTGAGCCAGCGAAATCGGCTTTCGCAGGGAAGATACAGATCAGGAGAGCCGTAGAAGCTCAAGGAATACCATACACTTACCTTGCTACTGGTTGCTTTGCTGGTTACTACTTGCCTACACTGGTTCAGTTCGAGCCTGGTCTCACTTCTCCTCCTAGAGACAAAGTTACCATTCTTGGCGACGGAAATGCCAAAGGTCAGTTTCCAGAATCCATACATTAAGGTGCTTTACTATTGAATCTAACACTGTTAAATATCTCGCAGCTGTGATCAACAAGGAGGATGATATTGCTGCTTACACAATCAAAACGGTGGATGATCCGAGGACTCTCAACAAAATCGTCTACATTAAGCCTCCTAACAACACTTTGTCAATGAACGAAATGGTCACCTTGTGGGAGAAGAAGATTGGCAAGTCTCTTGAAAAGACTCACATCTCAGAGGAACAAATCCTTAAAAGCATCCAAGGTTTTTTAAAATCAATTCTCCAAGAGGTTTTTAGATTTCTTTATTACTGCTTTTTCATTAACTGAACAAAAGTATCTCTTTTTTATTGAGCAGAGTCTCCAGTTCCCATCAATGTTCTTCTGTCGATAAATCACGCAGTGTTTGTAAATGGAGACCAGACCAATTTCACTATAGAGCCTTCGTTTGGTTTTGAAGCCTCTGAGCTTTACCCTGATGTCAAGTACACGAGTATTGATGAGTATCTCAGCTTTTTCGCTTGAGGAACTTCATAAAACACCTAATTTACCATCATCAAAGCTAGTTTCATGTTTGTATCAATAAAAATGATTGTTGTAATGGTCAAGAATGTGTGTATGTTTGTGTGACAAATCTCTTTGCTTTACATGTACTTCCGATTTTTCGATGAAATACGAATTATTTCCACCTCATTGGATCTTATGAGAACAAAGATGCATTCATGATAAGCCATTAAGGTCCTCAAGCTCTTAAACTAGATCTGCCCCCTTTTCCCCTTCCGGCCCACTATATTCGGCCCAAAGCGTTCATTTTGTTTACTTCTTCGGCCCAAATACTTAAGAATATATTCATAATAATTCATACCTGTAATATGATTACCTACAGTATATGTTACGTACCTAACGGAAAAATGGCCGAATTCTAAGCGAACTTTTCTCGTCGTGCCGATTTCAAAGCAAATTTTTGTAGTGTGCCTAAACCTAACTTAAATGTCTAAAAATTCAAATTTTTTACATGAACTAAGCTTTGTTTGCCGATTTCTTAATTAATTGTTAAAGGTGTTAGTCAACGGTTAATTGTACATTAATAGTCTGTTTAGCAACCGATTTATCAAAATGACATCATTTTGGGCTTGTGAGAGAGACAAATTAAAACGTCCCAAATGACTTTGTTTAGGGCTTAATACAAATTTAAATCCCTAAATCCTTTCTCGCGATCCTGTCTTCATCTCTTCCTTTTTTCCTTTCTTACGAGAACCAGAGTGTTCGAGATTTCTAAGGCACACTATATTTTTTCTGCTTTTCTCCAGGTTAGATTAAAACCAACATCATTATGTTATGTAGTTTCCGTTTTGGGCAAAATAGACCTAAACGACGTCGTTTTGGGTGTTTTGATTTGTCTCTCTTACAAGCTCAAAACGACGTCGTTTTGATAAATCGGTTGCTAAACAGACTGTTAACGTGCAATTAACCGTTGACTAACACCTTCAACAATCAATTAAGAAATCAGCAAACGGAGCTTAGTTCATGTATGAAATTTGAATTTTTAGACCTTTAAATTAGGTTTAGGCACACTATAAAAGTTCGCTTTGAAATCGACACAATGAGAAAAGTTCGCTTAGAAATTGGTCCTTTTTCCTTTTGATAAATTGGTTGCTAAACGAATTGTTAACGTTCAATTAACCGTTGACTAACACTTTTAACAGTTAACTAAGAAATCGGCAAACGGAATTTAATTAATGTAAGAAATTTGAATTTTTAGACATTTAAATTAGGTTTAGGCACATTATAAAAGTTTGCTTTAAAATTGATACGACGTAGAAAGTTCGTTTAGAAATTGGTCATTTTCCGGTACCTAACACAATATTTTGGTAGCGGAAGCGGAAGCGAATAATATCTCAATTGAAAAAAGGTTCGGGTAAGGGTATTATCGTCGAACTAGTATAACGGTGTCTGGTCTGGTCCATAACTTGCTAGTCCTTGGCTTCCAATCCCAAAACCCTTCTCTTAGGATTCAAACCGTACGCATTCGTTATCACGTTTGATACTAAATCAATGGCGTCGGAGAAAAGCAAGATTTTGGTAATCGGAGGGACTGGTTACATGGGAAAATTCATCATAGAAGCTAGCATGAAAGCCGGGCACACTACATTGGCTCTCGTCAGAGAAGCCTCTCTCTCTCATCCAGTCAAGGGAAAAATCATCCAGAATTTCAAAGATCTCGGCGTCACAATACTACAGGTACGCTTGAACACTGTAACCTTTAACAGGTTTCATAAACAATCAAGAGCATAACAAAGGTATGTGATTTGGTCAGGGAGATTTGGATGATCATGAAAGCTTAGTGAAAGCAATTAAACAAGCCGATGTGGTTATATCAACTGTTGGGAGTAGTCAAATCTTGGATCAAACCAAGATCATTTCGGCCATTAAAGAAGCTGGTAACATCAAGGTCGGTACTTGATCAAACCCGTTACATATAAATGGAATCCAATTAGTTTATGATCTGGTTGAAAGGGGTCAGTTTTTCATACTGGATTTGTTGTTTTCAGAGATTCTTGCCGTCTGAGTTTGGAATGGATTTGGACAGATCTAATGCGCTTGAGCCGGCGAAATCATATTTTGCAAGGAAATTACAGACGAGGAGAACCACAGAAGCCCAAGGAATACCATACACTTATCTTGTTACTAATTACCTTTCTGGTTGCTACTTGCCTACATTGGTTCAGTTTGAGCCTGGTCTTACTTCTCCTCCTCGAGACAAAGTTACCATTTTTGGCGATGGAAATGTCAAAGGTTAGTTTTTTCAGAATCCAAACATTAATGTGGTTTATACAGTTGAATCTAACACAGTTGAAAACCTCTCAGCTGTGATCAACAAGGAGGAAGATGTTGCTACTTACACAATCAAAACTGTGGATGATCCGAGGACTTTGAACAAAACCCTTTACATTAATCCTCCTAACAACACTTTGTCAATGAACGAAATCGTTACCTTGTGGGAGAAAAAGATTGGCAAGTCTCTTCAGAAGACTTACCTCTCAGAGGAACAAATCTTTAAAATCATCCAAGGTTTGGAAAATCAATCCACCAAGAGGTTTTCACTTCTGCTTTTTTTCATTAGCTGAACTAAAAGATCTTTTTTTTGTTCTCTGTAATTGGCAGAGTCTCCGGTTTCCATCAATGTTCTTCTGTCGATAAACCACGCGGTGTTTGTGAAAGGAGATCAGACCAACTTCACTATAGAGCCTTCGTTTGGTTTTGAAGCCTCTGAGCTTTACCCTGATGTCAAGTACACGAGTATTGATGAGTATCTAAATTATTTCGCTTGAGGAACTTTATAAAACACCTAATTTACAACCATCAAAGCTAGTTTCATGTTTGTTGTATGAATAAGAAATGGTTCTTGTGTGTGTTTATGTGACTGATAAGAGTAGTTTACTGCTATTTCCGATGGATTATGAATTAGTATTATTATCCATGAATAAGCCATTAAAGTCCATAGAGTTGTTAAGCCACAATTACATATCTATTGCCTGCATAGAACGTTTCAATCCCAGTTAAAGGACGGCCAAAGGACCAGCTCAAAGTATGTGATGACAAGCGCAACGGATCAGGACCTACAAAAAAATAGTTTCAAATTTATGAAGAAAGAAGGCCCAAAAACTTCTTTAGTTTCAATCTGACTCGAGGTCCATAAAAAATTCAGACCGGTTCTGTTAATCACAGCCATGCATTCAGATTTGAAAAATATCAAATCCATTGAAGTCTCAGTCTCACAATGACTATCAGATAGTCTTCCTTTTCAGGCTATTCGTTGACCATACTGAGAGGGGAAGTCGTCCGTCTTATTTACTTGTAAACCTTCAAGATATTTTGTTCAATCATGGAGTTTGGAGGACCACACAATGTACTAGGTT
>WJSH01020020.1:175422-206617 GCA_009757365.2 Lepidium campestre | reverse complement strand
CTGAGCTTTACCCTGATGTCAAGTACACAAGTATTGATGAGTATCTCAATCAATTCACTTGAGAAGATTTCATAAAAACACCTAATCTAGAGTCTAGACCACAACAATATCTTCGACTTTTGTGATTGCAACAATAAATTATGATTCTTCTAATGCTTGAACAATGTATGTGTGTGTATACGTGTTCGAATTAATCAAGCCAAATTATGATTTTGAGAAACCAAGCTAATATTGCAGTTGAATACTTTCTCAGTATCTTGTATTAACCTTCTCTGCGAGTTAGACTCTTCAATATGGGCCAATATTGGGCCGATACGATGTGAATGTTTGTTAGAAAAGAACAAAAACAACGAAGTTAGCAAAGCAAAGCATGTGGTTGGGTGTGAATATGCAATGCATATGGCTAAGAGATTCTCTGAGAGACAACTTTTAAGAAGAAAGCAAATCAAAAACACTTTAAAGATTATAAAACCTAAGAAAAGCCATTGCAGATTAGGTTTCATGATGCCAATGGCCTATCAAAAAGCATGATATATATATTTTATCTAATTAAAAAGAAACGGAACAAAAATAATGACGATTATATGCATGTATCGTGGGCTCCATTTTGTGCCTTTGACTGACATAATTAGATTCTTGATCGTATGGTATCGATTTACTTCTTTTCTAGAAAGCTAAAAAGGAATTCACCCTAGATTTATATAGTTAGATCTCAATTGCTCAAAAGCTTACCATCATTTCTTTTGTTTGTTGCCAACTCTTAGTTGTATAATTTTATCAAACGAAACTCACAAGAGAGTATTACTTCTATAAGCTACGGTAATCCTGATGAACATGATTATTTTCACGTATACTAAAGATCATTTGGACATCTGAAATATCTAGATTTAAATAATCAGAATCTCCAACAACATACTAATGAAACTTCCGCACCATCCAAATAATCGATTAATTCAGAAGAAGTGCTTCAATTTCCAATTATAAATCATATAAAAGTTTCTACGAGTTTACACCGTAAAACCTAAGTTGTTATATATCTACTCAACCAAGACTACTAGAATATTACAATATTAACCAATTACTCTTAGAATATGAGAATATTATATATATTTCTCCTTCTAAGAAATTTGATTTTCAGATTCACCAAATGCTTTACATACACATACATAAGTATCACTGAATTATGAGTGGACAAATATGCAATCCTGTATAATAAAGAATAGAGTATGGATCAGAATCAATCGATCTAATTGATATGACAAAGATAAATTCTAATTTAGTGACTTCTATTTGATGATTCAAATTGTTACAAATTGTACGTTCAAATGTCAAATACTTCCTACGCACATATATGATCAAAAGGGTCAACATCTAGGCTCACACACAACACATAAAAATCGTTGCTTTTTGTTTTCCTCTTAAAATGTCATTTTCAATTAAGAGACTTAATCAAAATATAAATCATACATGATTTGGCAAAAGGCATCTTTCCGACACTTATATTAGTCACTTCCACTTATAAGTTACATAATATTATCATTAGGTGAATAGAGAGTGATCACTAACTACTTTATTTTAAGTAACTTGTGGACCATTCTCATAATATTCTTTTTTGTCGAGAAATATTTTTCGACGTTTATTTTGTTCTTTATATTAAGGGAACAAGAAAAAAGAAACATGTATATTTTTCTATCGGATTTTTCTGATGTTTATTTGTTAAAAAAAACTCAAAGCGGTGATAGCAGGAAGGATCTTGGAAATCACAAAGAGTATTTTGGATTTTATTCGAATTATGAATTATGTTCGTATACTATATGGTTTTCTGTTCATACTAGTTTGATATAACATATGAATTTCTTGGAAAATGCATGACTTGTCTCTCTCTCTGGTTCTTGGTGATTGACAGCAACTGTGAAGCTGTGAATCATTTACATTTCTACTAAACGTGTGCATATATACATATCTTAGTCTTTTATATTATTCAAATATTTTTGTCGTAATTCACTTGGACCAGCCTGTGAAATCTAATGTTTTGGACCACATCCCAAAAACCACAAAGGAAAGCCTCAAAATCTAAACTATGAATGTAAGTCATATGACCAATATATACTATTGGAATTGTTGTTTTGTTTTCCATTTTTTCAAAATTTTGGGTATAACTATTTGGGAAATTATTGTGGCAAGAATCATTAATCATTGCATTTGTTTTTTTCACTGAATGATTCATATATATTAAAATTGGGATAGAGTAACAATGATTGAATAAATAAGTCTGCGGATAATAAAAATATTTTCAGAAACTAAACTCAAAAAAGTGAAGCTAAAAAATTTGAAAATGATATGTTAGGACACTTAAAGACATCGACTCAGTAACATGCTAACTCACATATGTAGATCTGAGTCACCAACATCCGTAGATCTAATCATTACATTTGATTAAGTATTTAAATGTTTCTTCTATAAGTTTTCCACTAAAATTCGATCTCAAAAATCATATATTAGGGAATAAAATTTAAAATTTAGAGAATTTTAAGTTATATACACTTTTGTAATGTCACACTTGTTTAGCTGTTTGTATTTACAATTGTCTGAGGTTTTTTATAATTATTGTTACGTTTAATTTATTTTTAATATTACAAAACAGGACTCTGGAAATTTTAACAACAGGCAAGAGTCTCATAATGCCTAACGGTCGCCTGAGTCGAGAGAATCATAGCTTCCTACGATGCTACTTGAAATTCCTAATTTACCCTTACATTATTTCGTCGTCCTTTATAGACTATGGTTAACAGCTAGGATATAACTGTCTTTTCAAATATATATTTTGAAAAAAATTCGACCAAAAAAACAATTTTTTTTTTCTTTTTTGGTAAAAAAAGCCAAGACATTTGAATGTAACATGTGTTTAAGAATGTAACGCATTTATACATTTTTTTGTTTGTAAAAAAAAAAAAACATTTATGTGAATAGTATGTCTGTTACTCTTATGGCTTCATATAAAAAAAAGTCAACAATCTCTCAGTAGCTAAAAGTCTTGAAATATGAATAATTTATATTATTATTAGTATTATAAGCTAGTTAGTTGCTAATTCGTGGTTTTTGCTGATATAGTTTTGACTCTAACTATCTTTAACTTTATGAGAAAAAAGGATTTTTGATTTGACACAATTTATACTCCTAAACCTTCACTAAATAATCACATGACTACAAAAAAAAAAAACTATCAATTTATATACAGTTTGATTTAAGAGTTATTTAGCTCAATATTATAAAATTAGAAATTAATTAGGTAAATGTCAATGCATTTGTCATTACAACACTATCTTAAAGTTGAAAGAGAAATGTGATATTGCATTAAATGCAGAAACATTGCATTAAATGTTTTGTCTCCACATATGTTATCTGTTAAATCATACATTACCTGTTAACTCATATATTACCTAATCATATATATATTAATACATACATTATTCGTTAATATATTTATTATCTGCCACTACATTTGTTATTTAAAAAAACATATTTCATTATTATATTCTTTGTCGGTATTATCGTTACCATCAACATCCGACCACTCTATATATATTATATGCTAATTTATATATTATCAGACAAAACATATTAGATTACGTATATGTTATACGTTAATACATATATTATTTGCTAAAAACGTATTTGATAATCAATTTTCTTATTCTTGCTTTGTTTCTTTATTCTTTGCCTACATCTTACATATTTGATTGTCACATGTGTTATTCGTTAATATATTTATTAACACATGTATTATCTGTTAATTCATATATTATCTGATAAACTATATTTGATTACGTATATATTATACGTTAACGTGTATATTATCTGCTAAAACATATTTGATTATCATATTCTTTGCCGGCATTATTGCCACCATCAACACCGACCACTCCATCATCACCGTAAATAACATCACCATTTGATAAAAAAAATAGCTTTGTTCTTCTTCATAACTCAACCTAAACATATATTATATGATAAAAACTTAATAAAAAATCTTCAAATTTTATAACTCAAAGACAAATAGGATTCGAGCATAAAATTCATGAATGAAAATCTAAGAATCACTCATCAATACATGTATGTAGATGAAATAGAAAAAAGTTAAAAAAATTAAAGAAGAGTGATGTCGACAATGAAGAAAAGAAAAGAGAAGAGATGAAGAGGAGAGAGAAATTGCTTAGGAGGGGTTAACGATAAAATAGACCTAAAATCATAAAGAGTAACCTATAAATTTCTCTTTCTTATATACCTATATATGAAGACGTTTTATGCTATACACTCAAATTTCCCTTGATTTAATGTTTAGAGATTTTATTTTACTTTTATTTTTGGCATAGTTTATACAAATGTTAAAAAATAATATGAAAACAAGAGCATAAATTTAAAGAGATTGACCGACACACATTAACGTTAATTTGCTTTTATAGTACTAAGCAACAACAATATTTACGAAAAATAAATAATAATAATAATCTCACTTTTTTTTAATCAATAATTTGATCGATAAAGCTTGATCCATAAATTATATAGGGGTCGAATATGATGTTTAAATTATTAACTGGATTATCTTAATTATCAAACTGAGAAGAATTTGGTATAATAATTTGACAATTAGTTCTTTAATTATTTAACGGACACTTAATATTATTATTCACGCGCTTTTTCCAATTAGTTTTTTTTTTTTAAACCAAATATTTCGGCAGAAAAATAAACAAACAGCTCATAGCTCTCTTTCTTCTCTCTCTCGCTCTCTGCAGATTTTTCGTCTGCAAAACCAGAGAGAACGACAAATTAGGAAGAGATCAGAGTGGAGAAAGTAGAAACCGTAACCCCAACGAAGAAGAAACCCTAAAGCCCCTTTCTTTTCTTCTTTATCCGAAAATGGAGTGCGAGAAGTCTCCCGCTGCTACTACTTTCTCCAGGAAGATTAGTAATCGTAGCCATAGCCTTAGTTTTAACGGAAATGCCGTATACGACGGGGTTTTTACTTCTCCGGCGAATTCAAAATCTCCTCTGGTTGATTACGGCGAAATATTCCGAGGGTCTGGTCCTTCTCCGTCTTCGATTCCGTTTCTTGATGTCCCGGAGCTGAACGTTGGTAAGGTTAAGGTCGATGTTCGCAGTTCCAAGCTTGATTACTCTTCCGTATTCGGAGGTTTTGGAGCTTGCGATTTCGCTGTAACTCCCAAGGAAGTGATCATCAAGTCCGAGAAGAAAACTGCCATAAAAGAGGATAAGAAAAGGTAAATTCCTCTTCTCATTTCTCTGCTCAAATCCTTGCCCTTTCAAGATATTAAGGGTTTTTATTTTCTTACACACTGAAACAGAGCTTATTTTACTTTCGTCAACTAGACTATATCACACTCGTTACAGTTTCTTAAAGTGTATACTATATAAAGTTCTGATTTGTTGAATCTGCTTGCAACTGTTAATGAGATTTTGTTGGAGACATTTTTGATAACTAGTAAGTTGAATAGTGGAAACACTTTGGTGTTGGGTATCTGGTGATGAGTGGTCTTGTGGCTTATTCTCCAATGTGTAGGAATCGTAGGAAAGGTGGAAATTCTTCTGATGTTCCTCCTTGCAACGAGGGTAAAAATTCACCTGAAATGGTTAGGATGAAGCACTCTGATATATCACATAACCAGACAGTGCCGCGCAATGAGAATGCTACTGCTCATCTTACTCAGGCTCAGGTCCTCACTATGCCTGGTCCTAGTCCTACTCAACTGGTTGATAATACGAGTCCACTGCAAAAGATTGAGAGTAAAATTCCTATTCCACCAGTTGGGAAGAAGCCATGTAACGAGGGTTGCGAGGAAGTCAAGGCTTCTAGAAAGCGAGGTTCTAAAACCGAAGTTGAATTGGAGAACATGGTTCCTCGAAATGGATGCAGTACGCGTGATAACATCACATGCAAGATCAATTCAAATGCTGAACATCATGATGTGAAACCGCCTCCAAGCTTGCAGCATACATTGAATGCTGCTGGAACTTCTGGAAGAATATCGGATTCAAATTTTGGGTCGGAAAGGTTTGAAACTGAAGATGCTGATTGTCCAAGTTCACCTCCATATTTTGATGCTGAAACAGATGCAAATTTGGCTGCCGCCGAATCTTCAGCCACATTGAAAAAGGCTATTGAAGAGGCACAAGTAAGAATGAATATTGCAAAACAAATGATGGAAAGGAAAAAATCAGGCTTTCGGAGTGGTGCAAAACTGAAATCTTGTGATGACCCTAAACTTAAAAATAAAGAGGAAGAAAAAGTTGAAGAAATTACAGAAGAAATCAGAGACAACCATTCTCAGATTCTTGGTGAAGTGGAAAACTCTTCTGTACAATCAATTTCAAACGAGGGAGATCAGCACGCAAAAAAAGCACAAAAGCTGTGGAAAGTTCCGGAAGGACTTTTAAACTCAACTTCAGACCATAAGCAGGAAGAGTTAAAAGAGCCAGATTTGGTGAAGCTAGAAGAGGACCAAGCAAGAAGAGGTCGAAAACAGTGGGAATTACCTGGAGGGATATTCAAATCAGTTATGAATAGTAAGCAGCAGGGGCCAGAAGACCTTGCACCAGCCAAACCTGAAACTGATTCGAAACAAGAGGTGCAACCATTACTGGAGACTTCCTTCTATACATTTGGACAGCTTGGCAGTAAAATAAAGTGTGTTGTAGAGGCCTTCACCGGGAGTAAGGTTTCACTAAAGGATGAGAAACAGGTTACAGAGATGGAAAGTTCTACGCTCATTCATATGGTTCAAGGCAAGGAAAGTGACTCACAAGAGATACTAGATGCTATTCCAGTCATGGAAACATATTTTAGGGAACTGGAAGCCCCACAACAAACTGAGAGTAGGAGCGAAACTAATATCAATGAGAAGTTTGAATCTACAACGTGTACTTTCACAGAAGGATCTCCTCAGAAGATGGAAACAGAAACAGGATGGCAAGTTAAAAGTGCTTGTGAGTCCGAAGGTGGACCTAAGTGTGGCGAAAAAGATTTCCAAGAAGAGCCCGATCCAACTTACAATGTTCTAGATAAGGAAGACGAGAAGTATATAGTATATGGGCCACATGAGATGGTTGTTGGTCCTGATGATACCAAAACAAATGTACAGGAAGTGGAAGAGATCATAACACCTAATCAGAGTTTGAGTAAAACTCAATTCAATGATACTGTTGGAGCTATGGTGTCTTTTCACACAGAAAATATTTCGGAGCCAGGAGTCATACACGAGGCCAGAGAGACGGTGCACAAGGTTCCCAGGCGAAGAAGAGTTTGGAAGACATCTGAAGACGTCTATAATATGATAAAGGCCCCAAAGGGAAACAACAGGCCCTGGCACGTAAAATGTGCGGGAAATGAAATTATAGAGAGGTCATCTGGAGAAGAAGGTTTAAGGATCAATAATGCTAGTGAGGAAACAGAAAGCACATCTGGACAAGCCAGTGATTCAGGATTGCAAGAAAATTGGACTGTTCTTAAACAGATGTTTAGGCAGATGTTTCCGACAGCAGATACTAAGGGAGAGGATGAAACTCACTGTTTAGTGGAATCTGAAAAGTATCGTGATATCCATAAAACAACTGGAGATGAGAATGGAAAAGAAACTGCAGACACTTCTTACTGCCAGATGACCGGCACAAATAGATATGAACAGGATGAGGTGGAGAGAAAAAGAACGGATTATGAAGCCTGTGCGCATACCAGAGAAAATGAAGCTTATGCGCATACCAAAGAAACTGGAGCCTATGTACATACCAGAGAAAATGAAGAGTTGGAGTCAGCAGAAGAAATATATTGGAGAAACGAGGATGGTAAGGTGGAAGTGCAAGGTAAAACGTCTTTAGTCCGTGAAATGATAGGAGAAGAGCTAGAGGCCACTAGAATGTGTAGCGATCAAGAAGGGGAAGTTGTACATCAAGTATCTAAAGAAGCTGGCTGGGCTCAAGGGGTTTCTGAACTTAATGAGATAAAGGAGCATGCAGATTCTCGTGCTGAAGTGCTTGAATATGATCAAAGTGAAACAGACTCAAGTATGTCTGGGGAGAAATTTGAGCAAACGCAGGAACTAACAGAAGAAACTAAGATCGATGGTAGTGTAGATACTGACACCAGCAGGTCATCTTTTGAAATGAGACAAGGTGATTCATACATTGAGGAGGTTGGCATTGAGCAAGATCTCAGTGATCAATTCCCTGAAAAAGCCAGTGCTGTCAGCAGCACGGAAGAACACATTGAAGAGATAGATTCTGATTCAATTCAAAGTGGTTGGAGTGTTGAGGATGACGACAGATCACTGCATGATGGAGGAGGAAGTCAGGCAGAAAGTAAGCCTGACAAAATGGAGAAAACCAAAGAAGAAACTGATGAATTGAAAACAAGTCACGGTGTAGAGAACAGTGAAGATAAGAGAGAACAAGAGCACCGGCTTAAGTGTCAAGAGAATGAAATAAATAGAAGCAATCTGGAGGAAGCTGAGTCTTCGTGCTATTTCCATGACGGAGATGAAAAGATCGGCACAGCAACGAATACAAACATGAAAGAAAATGAGGGAGAGGAGGGTTGTCGATCATCTATGGAAGAAGAGGGAGATGCTATATCTGATGTTTCACAAAACGAAGCAGAGCGAGTTGAGGAGCATATAAAAAAGAAAGATGAAACAAGAGAAAAAGAAAGAGAAAGAGAGAAAGAGAGAGTTATGGTAGAAAGAGCTATACGTGAAGCCCGCGAAAGAGCTTTTGCTGATGCTAGGGAAAGAGCAGGAAAAGCTGCAATGGAGAAAGCAAAGGCAGGAGCCCACCGTAGAGGGACTTCTGAGGTTCCCAGAAGATCAGAGAAGGGATCTGTTGAGGTAAATGATAAGTTATCATCAGCTGAGAAGGCTTCAATGCAAGCCAAACTCAGAGCTGAGCGTGCTGCTGTAGAAAGAGCACTCGCTGAGGCTAGAGAACGTGCCATGGAAAAAGCATTGTCTGGTAAGGCAGCTGCTTCTCAAGCAAGAAGTTATGGCGGTAGCAAGTCATTTGGCTCTTCTGGTGAAAGACGAGGCTCCTCATCTTCTGTGAGTTTCTACCCCTCTTTTCTTATAAATAATCTCATTTAATTATCTGTAGCAGCTCTCATGTTATGTTGTGATCCGTGAATTCCTTAAGCAGGGTACGGAGAACAAAAGTTCGGGTCCTTCCAGTTCTTCAAACCAGACTGGTATGTCTCTGTAGATAATATCGTCGTTTCTAAAAATTTTGACCTATAGGCTGACCTGTATATTTGAATTGTGTGATGAAGCCAAAGCTGAACCAATCCAGAGATGTAAAGCTAGATCTGAGAGACACCAGAGAACATCTGACCGCGCAGTATGTACACCATCTCTTCATCTGTATCTTATAAAATCCTATTTCCTTCGCTTAAAACATATGCGATGTCATCATTCCAGGCAGAGGCTCTTGCAGAGAAGAAACTTCGTGACATTAAAGCCCAGAAAGAGCAAGCAGAGAGAAATGTAAACACATATATCATCTGAATAAATATTTTTCTACATATATCATCTTCGAACTTGGTTGTACTAAGCCTTCTCCTTCTCTGATTGAAATTACAGAGGCTCGCAGAAGCTCTTGATGCTGAAGTTAAACGGTGGTCGAGTGGAAAGGAAAGCAACTTACGGGCGTTGCTCTCAACACTCCAATACGTAACATATTTTTTTCTCATATGTCCATAGCTCATAACTCTAAAAATGTATTAATAGGATTAGGTAGATAATTGTCCTTTGACTTGCAGATACTGGGAGCAGAGAGTGGATGGAAACCGATTCCTCTAACTGATCTTGTTTCAAGTGCTTCTGTAAGAAAAGCCTACCGTAAGGCAACTCTTTACGTTCATCCTGACAAGCTTCAACAACGTGGCGCATCTACACAGCAGAAGTACATCTGCGAGAAAGTATTTGACCTTCTCAAGGTATGTTACTCCCTGTCTCTCTAACCCCCTCAACATAAAATCAAGTTTGCCTCAATCTGCAAACCAGTCACTAACGGGTTTTTCTTGATTCTTCAGGAAGCATGGAACAAATTTGGTGCAGATGAACGATAAGCAAGCAAGATGGTGTGAAACTTTGGATCTTCTTTTACCCTATTATCAGGAAGTTACCCTGCAAATCAGAACCTACAAGCCTAAGAACCTAAGTTACAAGTACAGAATCAAGCTGTGGTATGGTATAAAGACAGATCTAGAGATGTAATAACCAATTTATACATATTTATTTATATATCCATGGGTCATATAATATATAATAGAAGCTCATTCATTCATATTCCAAATGTCAATAATGGGTTAAAGCCCATTAGATACCCAAAACACATAAAAAAAAATTAAGTTCAGAAATTTATTTTTTTGCATCAGAAAAATTTGGGATTAAGATTGGTAAGTATACACATATTTATCAAAAAAATGAATTTTTATGCCATAAACTTTGAAATCTATAAATTCTCAAAAATAATAAAAATAATTGAGTGAAAACTTGTTTTTAGAAGGTTATAACCCATGATTTTATAAAAAATATTTAATTTATAAGTTCCCAAACTAACAAAAAATGAAGAGAAAAGTGATTTTTAGAAAGGTATAACTTACGTAGTAACAAAAAATTAGACTTTAAGTGAAAAAACTTAGAAATTTATATATTCTCAAAAATAATAAAAATAGAGTGAAAAATAATTTTTAAAAGGCTATAACTCACAAAATTACCAAAAATGAATTTTTATACCCAAAACTTCAAAATCTATAAATTCTAGAAAATAAACAAACATGGAGCGAAAAATAATTTTTAGAAGAATATAACCCATGGATTTACCAAAAAATAAATTTAAACCAAAAACTTTGAAATGTATAAATTTTCAAAATAATTTAAAAAAAAGTGAAAACTGATTTTAAGAAGGATATAACTCACATATTTATCAAAATCTGAGTTTTTAAGCCAAAAATTTAGAAACTTGTAAATTCCAAAAATAATAAAAAAAATGGGGGTAAAAAGTGATTTTTAAAGGTATAACCCATGGATTTACAAAAAAAAAAAAAATTTAAGCCAAAAACTTAGAAATCAATAAATTCCCAAAAATAGAGTAAAGAACGAATTTTTGAAACGGTATAACCCACATATTTACCAAAAGATTAGTTTTTGAGCTTAAAACGTAGAAATGTAGAAATTTCCTATAATTATAAAAAATGGAGTAAAAAGTGATTTTTAAAAGGTATAATCCCTTCACCTAATACCGAGGACCATGAACTACAAAGCAGATTTCTTACCTCGCCAAGTCAGAGAGTTTGCTTATGATTCTTGTTTTGTAAACTATGTTCCTAACATTTAGCTCCCTAATCTAATATAAGTATTATTCATTGAAAAGAAAAAGGTATAATCCACATATCTACCAAAAACAGAATTTGTATGCACAAAACTTCAAAATCTATAAAATATCAAAAATATTCAAACATGGAGTGAAGAATGATTTTTAGAAAGGTATAACCTACGAATTTACTAAAAATGAGTTTTTATGGCAAAAACTTTGAAATCTATAAATTCTTAAAAATAAAAAAAAAATGAAGTGAAAAATAGTTTTTTAGAAGGTTATAACACACATATTTACCAAAAAATTAGTTTTTAAGTCAAAAACTTGAAATCTATAAATTCCCAAAAATAATAAAAAAATTTGATGGAAAAATGATTTTTAGAATGCTATAACCCACATATTATCCCACATATTATCCGAAAATGAGTTTTTAAGCTAAAATCTTCAAAATTTATAAATTCTAAAAAATAATTAAAAAGGGAGTGAAAAATAATTTTTAGAAGGTTATAAGCCATAGATTTACCAAATAAATGAGTTTTTAATCCCAAAAATTGAAAATCTATAAATTTCTAAAAATTATCGAACATGGAATAAAAAGTGATTTTTAGAAGGGTATAACCCACATAATTTTCAAAAATTGAGTTATTAAGCCAAAAACTTAGAAAATCGGTTAATTCCTAAAAAACTCAAAAATGTAGTGAAAAAAATGAATTTTTAAGTCAAAAACTTTGAATCTATTAATTCCCAAAAAAATCATAAAAATAAAATAAAAGTGATTTATAAAAGGTTATAATAACCCATGAGTTTATAAAAAATGAGTTTTTAAGCTACAAAATTTAGAAATTTATAAATTCCCAAAAATATTGTGAAAGGTAATTTTTTTTATCAACAAGATTAGATCTATAGCCTAAATACTCTAACTGGAGCAGAGAGGGATTCGAACTCCCCACCTGGTACTAAACTATATCATGGTCAAGTCAACTGGGTCACCTAATTCTTGGTAAAAGTGATTTTTAAAAGGCCATAACTCACAAAATTACCAAAAAATAAATTTTTATGCCCAAAACTTTGAAATCGATAATTTCTCAAAATAATCAATCATGGAGTGAAAATTAATTTTTAAAAGATTATAACCCAAGGATTTATCCAAAAAAAATGAGTTTTTAAGCTAAAATAAATTCCCAAAATAGTCAATTCTCTACTAATATATAAAATGTGATATGGAAATGGAAGCAATAATTTATTGAAAAGAAAAAGAAAAGAAAAAAAGAAGAAGCAAAAGGAATCATTGTTTTACGCGCCTCACTCTAACTAAAATGTGATTTTACTGAAAAATGGCGTTTTCAGTGGGGTAAAGTCAATGTTTTAATACTTGACCCGGATAAAGACTCGAATTATCTTCTAGGTCACTGGGTTATCGGTTGACCCGAGTCGACCGTTGGATTAACAAAATAAGTTTTATATACCATTATATTTATATAAATATTTTATATATAGTTTTAAGTGAAAATTATATAAACTAAAAGTATAAAACAGTAAAATTTTATTTATTATTATATTTAAATTAAATAAAATTAAAAAAAATTAAAATAATTAAAAATCAATGATTAAAATAAACTAACTAAAATTAATTCATATAAAAATTTTCTTCATTTTCTAAACATCAATATATAAAAATTAAAAGTTACATAATTTAGTTAATATATTTATATACAAATTTTTTTTTTAAAAATATACTTAACCATAAACTATATTATTTAATCATAAAATCAAGTCTTATGTTTAATAATAAAATTTTTATTAATCATTAAATTACTTATTTTATTTGATATAAATATTTATAGTTAAATTTTTAAAATTTTAATAAATTTTAACTAAACCGATATCCAATCGGTCTCGAACCGAAAGAGCAATCGGATCCCATGTTAACCGGTTCGACCGGCCGATCTGATCCGGATTTCAAAACACTGGTTAAAGTCCACGCTTTTTATCAACACGGGTTTAGGGTTTAGTTGCGCGTGGTTACTAACAAAATTTTTTTTCCTCGCTAATTAAAGAGGCCCAATATATAACAAAGTTTCTTTTTTTCCTCGTTAATAAAGAAGGCCCAATAGATGATAATATGGCTTATTGGAAAACAGAACTAGTGGGCAATAAGAACTTCAAACTCCTTTGGAACTTCACGGTAATTTTGATTCCAGCACAAGTACATCTTTATCTCTCATTCTTTGAGAAATCTAACAGAAATACTGAAGCTAGATCATTTAAGCTCATCATGGGTAATAAGCTTAAGAGCTTCTCCATCATGCAATTTGTTATCGATTCGAAGTTTTCGTAGTCCTTTGTAGCTGATAGGCTTGTACACAGTGGATGTTCAGCATCTACAAACTCACTTGGAACTTCAACATATGTATCCATTGGTCCTAATAAGAAGGCCGCAATAGAAATCCTCATTGTCGCTTCTTTGCATTGCCTTCTATGCTTCACATTACACAACCTCCCGTTACTCCATATTGTAGCCGTGTCTCCGAGGTTGATAACAAGCGTATTTGATAACGGGTTAATGGGAAAGAACGATCCTGAAGACTTGTCCATGGCTTCAAGTCCACTAACTTTTCGTCATCTTGAAGAATCGTCAAGAACCCTGTATCCGTGTGTAATTATACACCGGATTTCCCGACAGTTTCGGGTTTGAAATGATATTTGTTAATCAGAAAAAGTGTCGGGTTTTCACTGAAATAGTCAAGCCCGTAACTCTCTGCTAATCTTTTTGCTAAATCCTTTGCAAGTCCATCGATAGCTTTCGCATACGTCACCATAGTCTCCCTACAAACAACAAAATCCATCAAGACATAAATAAAAATGAAAACAAATCTAAAGAAGTGACATAAAAAAGAAACCTTTGATTCGAAGAAGTGTCGAGTTGGTCACAAAATGTATTAACAGCTTGTGGAGAAACGATGTCATAAAGACCCAAAGTTTCATAGTAAGGATTTAACTTAGTTGGAGCCATGTAACCACTTTCTGGTAGTACATGAGTGTTACGTAATTTCACCTCGTATGGACGTTCAAAGAGATCTATGACAGTCTTTTTCATCTCAGACATCAGAGACAAAGAAATTCCATGGTGAATCACCCTGAAACATCCCCAACTCTCACCTGCTTCACGGATTTTCTGATTCAAGATCATATCACAAACCTCTTCCAAATCTATTGTCGGAATGACTCCACCATGTTCTGCCATTGGAACTTTCTCCGAGCCCTTCTTGGTACTAGAGGTCAGATGTTTTGGTTTTCTCTACTTTCAACACAAAACTTATAAAGAAACACATCCTCCAAGAGAAACACATCAAACGTAAATAGTGATGTAACGTACAACTTACTTGAAGAACTTGATTCATATGATGGATCTAAGAAACAGCTAATGAGCTATATAAAAACACTCAACAGGGAAAAAGAAATTGAAGAAACTGCTGTACGCTGCAGTGAGCACGTTGAAGATCGTATGTGATAAAGACAGATCTAGAGATGTAATAACCAATATTGAACATTGATATCCATGGCCATGGATTATAATATATAAGAAGCTCATTCATATTCATACAGCTTAACCAGCCACCAATATTATTCATCAAGGTTCAAGGTTTCTCAAATTAAGGTTAATAAATAGTAGTAGTACATTATTAAGTCAATGGTACACCAGCAAACTGCACGCGAGAGCTAAGATAACAGAGTTTAAAAGCCGAGCAAATGAAGCATTATAGCATTTTGGGCATGCATACGATTCTCCGCTTGTGGAAACACAATGGAATAAGGAGCCTCCACGACTCCATTGGTCACCTCAACTCCTCTTTCTGCAGGCAAACAATGCATGAAAAAGGCTTTTGGACCAGCCAACTTCATAAGAGCTTCATCCACCTGCAATTGAATTCTCGCCTACTTTAGTAAAATACCAAAAAGTGTTCTTATTCTAAGCCATAAATAAGAATTATGTTACCTGGAATCCTTGGAATGCTTTACGACGAGCTTCAGCTTCATCCTTTTGTCCCATACTGGCCCATACATCCGAGTACACAACATCAGCTCCTATGACAGCTTCTTTAGGATCATAGGCGATCTCTATCTTACTTAATCCTGCTCGTTGTGCCTTTAAAACTGTTTCTTTGTCTGGTTCAAATCCTTTTGGGCATGCACAGACAAAATGGAAAGGGATAACGGAGGCCAATTCTAACCATGAGTGTACCATATTGTTCCCATCTCCAACATACACAACCTGAACTTTGTTGAATCAATGTTAGTATAGTCAACGCTTTTTTTATTGAGCTTTCATGTATGGAAACTTAGAATATGAGATCATCATATAAGTCTGCACTAGTTATGTTTTATAAAGAATGATCTTAGATGTCAGAGTTAATGTCTTAATACTTAATCTTGGGTTTGTTTCAGTTTGCTTCATGTTTTAAGTGAGATAGATGTAACTTGCACCAACAGCCTAAGTTATCGTTGAAGACATATGAGGGCACTAGATAATAGCAAGCAGTCCGCGAAATGATTAACTAACCTTTGTCCCTTCGACTTGACCAATGTGCTCAATCATAGTGAGGGCATCAGCCATAATTTGGCAAGGATGGTTATGATCAGTCAGACCATTGACAACTGGTACACTCGAGTAGTTAGCCAAATCAAGAATGTCCTGCAAAAGAAGTGGATTCAAGTTTGATCAGTCAACTTTCTGAGATCAGAAAGTGCAAACTTAACCAAAAGAGTCGAAAAATTGTATACTCGCTAACAAGACACAAAAACACACGAGTCATCGCAGTTATCTTTCTGAGATTAGAACAGGCCATAAATTATTCAATCAAGCAAAAACTCACCAGCATACCTGATGAGCAAATACACGAGCCATAAGGATGTCATTATAGCGTGACAGAACTCGGGCAACATCCCGAGTTTCCTCCCGCTTACCCATCTGAATGTCATTGGGACCTAAATATAACGCATGGCCGCCAAGCAAGAAAAATCCAGTCTCAAATGAAACTCTAGTTCTCATGGAGGGTTTTGCAAAGATCATAGACATAGACTTCCCTTTGAAAGGTAGATAATTTCTCTCCCCTGATTTCAGAAGGGCCTTGACCTCTGAAGCCTTGTCTAAAATCTTTTTTATGGTTGCTGTGTCAAAATCATCTATGGCCAGAAAGTCTTTCAGGTCAGATTTTCCTGCAAAACACAAACAACAAGCAAAATACGATTTCTAATTAATAATGTCGGCTTAAGACTACAAGAAGATAAAAGTTTTACCAGATGATCAAGACATCATGCTTCTAAAGTTTTAGTAATAAATCCATCGACCAATCGATAGAGAAATTTTTTTTAACTTAAATCAAATAAGGAACGGCAAAGACTTTTCTCACGAGACTCTGGGAACGAATCTAGATAGATGAAAAGAAGTAAAAGTTGCATAATTTACCAATCAACAGAAGCAATAATGAGTCGCATTGCCCCAATTTCAAATGCTTAACATCAGAGCTCGATACCAACATGCATATCTTCCTCAGAAAATATATATATATAAGAAAGACCGAATTTTCAGAAACAAAATCTGATCCTTGGGGAATTTTTCGAAACAAATGATGATGAAATGGTGCAAATGAACCCTTAAATGGAGCTAAGGAAAAAAAATTTAGAAGTAAAAACCAAACCTTTCACATCGGAAGTAGAAGAAGACGAAGTGACGGAGGAAGCTTGACAAGAAACACGAAGGCGAAGGGAAGGGAGGCTCGCCGGGGAAGTGAGTGAAACGCCGGAGAATCTCCTGAAAGTAGTGCCGGATGAGAAGGAAAGAGCCGGTGATCGAGCCGTAGAAACGTGAGAAGACATAGCAGCCGCCATTGTTTCAATTACTGTAGTTTCTTCTTGACTCTGCGAGTGGCACTTCGCTTTACCTTATAAGCGCTTCTGAATCCGATGCCATTTTTGTTATTGGGCTTCCACAAGGCCCATTATCATTTCTACTTAAAAACGAACACTTTTACCTGCCCTAGTTTGTGCAGAGGCGCGAGAATCTCCGATGAAGACGGTCACCGGAAGAATTAACAGTGCGGAGCCAATCTCATTATCCAAGGCGGCTACACTTATCTCCGGGTTCGCTTCCTCCGATAACGGCGCCTCTCAAGCTGTTAGTGTGTATCTTAGACGTTCCTCCACTGCCTTCACCGAATTAAAGAGCATTCACAGGGAGATCAAATCGAAAGAGACGAAGTCAATATCCAAGAAGAAGAGAAAGAGTGATGAAGGAGAGATAAGTTTGGAGGAGACGAAGAAGAGCAAGAAAAAGAAGAAAGATTCCACATTTTTATGTTAAGTGTAATAGTTCAAACTTTTGATTTTATGGAGAAACTAAAATCTCGTTTGTTCATACAAATGCAAATGTGATAAGAAGATGATAAAAACAACTTTGATTCGCCTATATGTAATTATGTCAAAACCTTTCTGCCCCCTATAATATAAATGAGCTTCTTTGTTAAAGAAGAATCAAGACTTTCATGTTGTTTAAACAAAAGCATCAGGAGGCGCTTGCTCCGGAATCTGCACACAGATAAGCAACAAATTATTATTGTTTTGGCAATAACATTTGTAATCAACTTAGAAGAGACTACTAGTTATGAGCAATTTACCTCCCCTGGATTCCATTTCTCCTTTAACCAGATGCTGTTATCAACAGGCTCACCTTCTGTTTGCGCCTCGGTTCTGCCAAAAAGATTCAAGTCAAGAACGTATGGAAACATTATAGTATGTTTTCATGATCTATTTGTCAGCATGTTCAATAGCGGTTTCTCACTGTGGAAATAGATTGGGGACTTACCCTGAGGATGTGTTTGTTGTGTCTATAACAGGAGCAGTGAAAGATGCAACAGGGACATTGAAATTGAATGCAGTCTGATTGTTCTGGGAAGTGTTGGGAGCCGGCAATGGAGATTGTGAAGCAAAGATGTTCTTGTTTTGTGGAGGTGTGGCAAGTCCGGGTCCAGGTCCAAACGATGCTGGTTTGGATGTTGTTGTTGATGGGTTCATTTGGAAACCAAAGGGACCTTTGATCATTTGCAAACGAGGTTTTAGATGATGGAAGTCTTAGCCTCTGAGCAAAGTTGAACTTTAAAATTAGTACCTGAAGTAACATGTTGAGTGTTGACGCCAAAAGCATTTGGTTGTTGATTAAAGCTTGCAAAGGCATTCGGAGGTCCAGATGAACTGTGTAGAGGAATCGTTGGCCAGGAGAAATATGGAAACAGCGTTTATAAAGGCAATACAAACATTTACGGAATATGGAAAATGGAGAAATCCCACAAAAAGTTGATACCTGACTCCACCAGCATTGGTATTAGGGAATGCAGTTGATTGATTATTTGGTTGTTGATTAAAGCTTGCAAAGGCATTTGAAGGGCCAGATGAACTATGTAGAGAAACATGGAAACCGAGAGATTTTATGAAGGCAACACTAACTTATTGGAGTAGGGAATATGGTGTAAGCCCACAAAAGTTGATACCTACCTAACTCCACCAGCATTGGCACTGGGGAATGCAGTTTGTTGATTAAAACCAGAGAATGCTGGAGTAGGAGAACTGATCTGACCGGTAGGTGGGAAGATACTAGGAGTGGTTGCAGCATACGGGCTTTGATTGGTAGTAACAGAGCCTTTGTATGGATTCCGCAGAAAGCTTTCATACTCAGCTATTTTGGAATTTTGCAAATTCCTCTCCCTCTCAACCTACACAATGCACCATTATAAGCCAGGAAAGAGGAAACTAACATATGTCTCATGAATATGAGTGAAAAACTAGTGTAAAGTATAAAAAACACAAGAAAAGTTAATCTCACAATTGACTGTAGAGATACTCCTCGTTTAGCTTCTTCGTATGCCATTGCACGTAGCTCCTCATAGCTGATATCACCAGTAATATCACATGGAAAACTAAAAGAAAAAAAAACGAAGATAGAGAAGATCAGAAACGTAATGAAGAATGGGTAAAGATCAAGAGTGGTACACCAAATGAAGCAATACATACTATTTCCAGTGGCCGTAGCATGTGAGCTTCCACATGGGTCTCTCATTCTTAAAGTCGTCTTGCATTACCCGCTTACACGCAGCAGGATCTGTGCATCTTTACATAGTAACCAAGAACGAAACAGTAAATTTCAAATGGAACAAACGGCTAACAGGATGATATAAATAGAACAAGCATATGCAAACATATATACTCACTTATGGTCTGCTGGCTGCGACTGTTTACCAGTCTGCTGAGCAGAAGCACCACCACCACTTGGTGTAGAACCCGTTCGTGACCATTTATTCTCAAAAGGCTGCGTTTGCAAAAGCATCATCATGTCACCATTCATTAAACAGCAAGATGTTTTCTTTTTCTTCAAGAAGAGGTACATTTCTAAACCAAAATTCGAACAATAAATTGCATTCTATCAAAACAAAACTTGCATCATAATAGAAAACCATTAGAACCTGGAATTGATTTGGTCGGTTGGAACCACCACTTTGTACACCAAATCCAAAAGGGTTCGAACTCTTTTGTTGCTGCTGCTGCTGTTGTTGTTGTGGCTGTTGTTGTGAACCAAATCCAAAGGGATTATTTGGCTTAGCTTGTGCGGGATGGAGAAATCTACAATTTTCTCCATACCTACAACTGCAAGAACAACACCAACGACAATGAGAATCCAATAATTAGGTCTCAACATGTACAGAAAATGCTTCTAATTCAGTACTCATATCCCACTAATTACCAGCAAAATAAATAGTCATTCATGGCGGAAACAAAAGACCAGGGGCAATCAGAGTCAATAAGTGCTTGAAGAATCATTTACATTTCAGTTAAATTAGACATCGTTTAAACACAGTACTATCATCCAATCAAACCCCAGATATAGAACAAGAAACCTAGATTTCTGCAATCGAAACAGATTTCAAACGCTCTTGAGTAAAACAAAACAAACACACAAGTGACAAATTGAGTGAAAACAACCTAGAACAGACGAAGCAGAAGATGAAAAGAAGCAATTACCTTCCACGCTGAAAATTTCTGCACAGTTCCTTTCTCATACTCGCAGCTAAAACCTTCGACTGTGTATGTATGTATATGCGTATATATAAGTTTGCTTTTCGAAGAAAAAGAAGCGTTAGATCGACGAAGACTGTATAAACTGAACGAAAGAAGTTTTGTGTGTAATAACCTTTTTACCCTTATATAACTTCAAAGTGTATAAGGTTATAAACGTAAAATTTACTTAAACTTCATCATCCTCCTTCTCTTATCCATCGTTTTGAGATTTTCCTTCCAAGTGCTTCTACACCAGGAAAACGAGAGAAGAGATAACGAAAATGGCGGTTTCTCTCCCGAACTCGTTTCTTCAGATTAATCCATGTGTTCCTTCTCTGGAAATGAGAAAGGTAAGCTCAAAAATTAATCTCATTCTTCTTCGTCTATATCTCTCCTCTTCAAAATCACTTCATGTAATTGGGGTTTTTTTCCAAATTAGCCGTTTATGGCGGCAGCGATTAGCGGTGCGAAGGGAGGAAAACAATCAGTGAGAAGCAGCACTTCAGTGGTTCAAATAACGTGCAGGAAGAAGGATTTGCATCCGGAATTTCACGAAGACGCGAAGGTTTACTGTAATGGAGAGCTGGTGATGACAACTGGAGGAACTAAGAAAGAGTATGTGGTTGATGTTTGGTCAGGTAACCATCCGTTTTACTTAGGGAATCGATCAGCTTTGATGGTTGAGGCCGATCAAGTGGAGAAGTTTCGTAAGAGGTTCGCTGGGCTATCGGAGATTATGGATATTCCGGTACTTAAAGGAGAAATCGTCTTGCCTACGAAGAAAGGTAAAGCTGGTAAAGGGAAGAAGAAATGAGAGAGCTTTGTTTCTCTGGTAAAATCTAAATTTGGTGTCTTGAGTTTGTTGTCTATTCGAGTTCATAATCCAAATCGATACTCTTTAGGCTGTTAAAAAAATGTATTTTGATTTCTTCTTAATCCAATTGATTATGCTGTCTTTGAATCTTTCTGGTTTGATTGAAAGTGGTAGAAACTGAGAGAGTGAAACTGGAATTTGGTTCTCTAAAGGTCAAAGCTTTAGCTTGTGAAATTTTCTTGAGGTTGACTTGGAACATAGCAACAAAAGTGATCCATTGATTCTTGTATCTTGTACATAGCAACAAATGAAAGAACAGGTGTTGATCATGGCATGACTTTAAATGGTGTAATCGTTGTTCTTGATGTGTAAATGCTATGTTGATAGCTTCAAGTTCATTTTCTAAGGCTCTCTCAATTACATTCTCAGCATGATCATGGCAGAATGTGAACCATGACGCAGTGTCTTAGAGCCACAAAGTGACTTAGCATTAGTGAGCACAATCTAGAACTAAGGACAAGCCGTAAGAGCAGTGTTTGCTTGAGATCATAAAAGAGATGTTTGTTGGCACTTGAAGAATTCTGTGGTCATGCCTGATACTGTCCTTAATGAATTTTTCTTACTCACAAAATTGGTTTGAGAGATTATGCGGATACCAACTTTGTGATTGGATGAACTTAAATAATTTGACATCAATCCAAATAGATCCTTATTTATTGACTATTTTGCTATGCGGATTCAGAAAAACTGAGACAACAATATCTTAAAGCTCAAAAACTTTCAGACTCAGCCAAAAGAAGAAGGTGTCTTATAGGATAAACTATTGTTCTCCTGTTTCCTAGCATAAGAATGATGAAAGAATATGTGTTGGGTTAGTTAAACAGTGTCTATTAAGTTTGTTGATTATTTGCAATAATTCAATTTATGTTGGATTAAACAAATTATAATTATGCTAAGACAATATGACTGTTCGTTGCGTTTGTTTGTTCAGGGACAGTGTTCGGCTCTGTCTATATGCTAAATCAATCTTTGTCTGCAATAAACGCTACTAGCTCCCTCAATGTTTTAACAATCATGAATTGAGCTATTAATCTTTATTATTTCACCGAATTAAGCTACTCTCCGTTCCTTAAAGATAAATTTTCTAGGTGTTTTTTATTGTTTCTTAAAGTTCAATTTTTTAAGTTTTCAATACAAATTTTATCAATTAATAACTATGAATTACAAATTTCAAAAATATTAATTGAGTTTACTAAATTATTATTAGTGTAGAGTTATAGAAAATTGTGTAGTACAGAAAAACATACATTTATAATTAACTATTAAATATTTTTCTTAATATGTGTGAAAATTTTATAAAATTTATTTTTGTGAAATAGTGGGAGTACTAAACTTTTTTGTTTCATCGAATTAAGTTTCTATATAGTGAACACATAGTATTTTGATATAAGAACTATTTAATTAAAATTAATAAAAGAATTAGTTATGACAATTGATAAACCATTAATCATTGTTTCGACAGGGAGACAAACATTTTGAAGATAAAAAGTATTCTCTACAATCTTTTCTAAATTTTAATACTAAAAAAACAAAAAGAACAATTTTTATTATATTGTGCTACTATTATTGGTTGGGTGTCCACAAAATTATATTAAAACATAGTAATATTTTGGAAAAAAAAGCGAAACAATATAAAATTAAATTAAAAACATAAAGGCCAAAAAGGATCCTTCCTTAATTATTTAAAAACTTTTTAGGATATATATATAAAGACCGGTCTTGTGATCGTATTTGAGAATCAAAGTCAGTATTAGTTCTTCTTCTTATCCAATCAAATATTTGATCACTTATTACAATTAAATCAGAAAATCGTTTCACTTTCCTGATTCAAAGTCCCAGAAAATAATCACTGAATCGTTAGTTTCCTGTTTCAATTTGCCAAGATTATCTAAATATCTTCATCGTATTTAATTTCTCAAACTTGTACTCAAAACCAAGAACTGTATTTATTCGTCCTCTGTTTAACTTTCACGAAAAGAAACAACAAACAGAGTTAGTCAAGAAAAAAAAAAATATGACGACGACGTTCGAATTATCCGGCGTGGAGGCGGAGAAGGCAGAAGCGATGAGAAGATACAACATCTGTAGAAGCTTCCAGAACATTATACAATTAGCCGTCGTAGCTTCGTTGTGTTACTTATGGTTCCCGACGGTGGCGATTTCAATACAAACTGCCGGCGTTTGGTTTCACCGTACCGGAACAGTTATTATAACCAATCGATCCGTCATTTTCGTCTTCGCTAACCTAATCGTCGGTTTGGTTTTCCTTTTCTCCGGTGAGAGCAACAAAGAGAGTGGTAGTACTAGTAGTGGTACTAAAACCGAACCAGATCTCTACGATCAATACACCACTTCTTCCTCCGCCGTAATTGTAACTCCCGTCGAGGAGAAAGTGGTTGAAGAAGACGATGATTCGAGCAAGCAAATTGTTCCGGCGTTTATCTCGGAGGTTAAGAAGGAGGTGGTAGTGAAGCAGGCGGTTACGAAAAAAGGAATTTATAGGAGATCGAAATCAGAGACAATGAAGAAGAAGATATTGAAGCCGGTGATGGAGTATAGGAGAACAGAATCGGCGAAAGTGGTGGCGTTAGAGAGACTGAGCAGTGAAGAGTTTCGTTTGAAGGTAGAGAGTTTCATAATAGAGAAGAAGAGAAGTATTGTTCAAGAAAACGACGTCGTTCATATATCTAGACCTTGGCTCGTTGCTGCTGCTGCTTCTGGTTATGGCTCCTGCTAAAAAAACTTAAATTCGGAAATTTCAAAAAAAAATAGATAGCTAGTGATATTTTTTTTGAATTTACTGGCTTGATTTTTCATCTTTTATGGTTATGCTTAACCTTTTAATTAAGCACCATAATGAAATTAAATACGATAAATATAAATTTGTTTTTGTTTCATGAATAATTTGCAAAAATATTAATAATCATAGTATACTTAACAATTAACATTTTGAAAGGTTCTAATTGATATATTAATTAGTTGCACGAAGACATTTTTAATATATTAGAACAAAATATATTTCTTTATATATTATTATCCTCGAATACATAACTACTTGATTCTTTAATTATACTTTTCCTAGTGACACATTGACACATTATTTGGTTATTTAATCAAACTTTTCTGGTGGTTCATTATCCACTTGCGACTATCGATTTAAAGAACTCTATTTGGTATGCGTTCATTATAAATTTGATAAATTTTTGTTCATCTCCCCTTTTTAAACACAGATCATTTGCTTTATATTTATCTTTAATCTTCTTTAATAATTAAAAACTAATTTGTCAAAAGTGTTAACGTTGTTAGAACGAAATTTAAGGTTTTTTGACCCAAAAAAAAGTATAAGAGACGGCCAATGAAAAAGGAAAAAACAAACACTAACTCAAAAAAAAAATAGCACTCAAAAAATAACAATATTCCATTGTAGGGAGTTTTTATCAATGTTTTAATACTCGATTCGGACAAAAACTCGGACTACCTTCCAGGTTACTGAATTATCAGTTGATTCGGGTCAACCGCCGGGTTAATAAAATAAGTTTTATATACTATTATATATATATATATATATATTTTATTAATCATAAAATCAATTCTTTTATTTGATATAAGTATTTATAGTTAAACTTTTAAAATTTTAACTAAACTGGTACCATGCCGGTCCCGAACCGGAAGAACAACCGGATCTCGGATTAACTGGTTCGACCGTCCGGTCCAGTCCGGGTTTCAAAACACTGATTTTTATTTTCTTTACTCGGTTAACTAGAGATAGAGATGATAGTGTTTAAGTGTATGTAATCCAGATTTAAATCCAATGGCTAATGCTATGATACATATAGAGAGATAATATTACTCTTTGTGATAATTGTAAATCCAAGAAAAATGTAGTTAAATGTTGCAAGTTCTTGAACAATGTAAAATGCTAAATGGTCATATGTGTTGAATGTTTAGTACCTTTCATTATTGATCTCTTAAGATCATGTTTCGTCATCACAAACCTAACACGTTAAAGTTATATACTACTACTGTATGTTGTAAATCTAAGAAATTTGACAAAATCTGATCCCTTTTGGACCTTTTCTTTAGATCCAATAAACAGAATACTTAATCATAAATATCATATGAATATATGTACGTGTAAACCAGTGGCGGACCCAAAAAATTATTTAACTTAGGTCAAATATTTTATTTTAAATATATAATATTTTTTATTTTTAAAAATTACCATATTTTCAAATGAATAAAAGAAAAAAACCATAAATATATTTAAAAGTTAAGTTGAAAAGTGTCAATGGAAATACTTGAACCATGGTTTGGGGTGTCAAAAGCCCATAAAAAATCAAATCTGCTGAAAGATATTTATGCATTTGGCCGATTTAAAATAATTTTAACCAAATTGGTACCATGCCGGTCCGCGTCTGCGTGTAACTCATTTCATGTAGCTTGTTATACAAATCTGATGATTTGATGAGAGCAACAGATTGCTTCCTGGCCAAGGAACATTCCAAGATATCAATTATCTTCTACTTAGTATGAAACCTTTTCATTTCGTTGTAGTCATCGATGTCTCAAACTATACAGGGCCGAGCCTTGACATGTGCAACTAGTGCTTATGCACACGACCTATTAATTTTAAAACCCAAAATTACCAAAAAAAAAAAAAATTGTTGGAAATTTTTTTAATGTATTTAAGGCTTTTTTTTGGTTATTGCATAGGACCGGGCCTTTTTCATCATAGAGCCGGGCCTGAAATTATATATAGAGACATATTCTTCATGACCCATTCATAAACATAAACACCAAAAAATGGATAAAATCATGACAATAGCCATCGGAGGACAAAGTGAGGGAAGTCACTGATATATATGAGTATGTACGTATTTTGAATATAAACTGAAAACAGAGTTATGAGTTCTTTTTTTTGCTTAGGAAACCTAAAACTTGTTTACAAACATTGTTCTATGTAGAGAATGTTGTATACGAGCCTACTCAGAAAACCAGCGTACCATCACTTCTCATAATTTCGTAAAGCACAGAGCTTTCTTCACCAGCACATCTTCTTTTTCTGTATTTTGTTTGCCAACAATAAACCATATTAGAGAATCAAATAAAAGCCAAATTTGATGGCTGAAGAAATCAAGTGATTCACCTTGTGATACTTCTCATCTTCTTCACGGTCTATGTAAGCCAATAGATCATCTTGTCTCATTAAAGCCTCATGTAAAGCCTGAATCATTGCAGAGTACGGAGTTAGTTTATACACCAATACAAAAAAAGTTATTAATTGATGAAAGAAAACATGGAATTGTGAGATTTTGTTATGCCTTTTTTGTTGCGATGAGCTCTGCTTCAAGTGCATCCACACGATAAACAGCTGTATTAAGCAACTCCTCTTTCTCACGAGGCATCTCATGTCGCTTTGAATGCAGTGTTTCTACCTGTTTCTCAAGATTTCCTAGTCTACTTACAACAGAAGAAAACACATTTCTCTCTGTGATAGCTGGAAATGCCGGAGAAGGAGGACGAGACTCTCTACCGATTGGTTCATCAACTGAAGCAATAGACTGGGAGTGCCCTTTACTCTGTGGTAAAGCCACTGATACGAGGTGCATAAGAAAGTTTACAATGAACGCAGTTAGCCACCTCCAGATATTACTAATCGATCCCATTTTGCCCAAACCAGGAGCAGATTCTGAATCTGCACCAACACATTCCGTTACAGTTAACCTTTGCGCTGGTATGATTACTGATTCATATATATATATATTATTTTATATTCTAATATATATATATCTTAGTATCTAGCTTCTACTCTTTTACCTTCTGAAGTCTTTGGTTTTTCATGTGTCATCCAAGCAACATCCACAACTTTGTCCACCATTGGTGCGTCATACTCTGATGAATCAGTAGGATTTGATTTACCATTGGCCTTAATCTGAAAGTAAGGTCAGGTAATTAAGTAAGATAATCTGGATGCATATACTGTGATTTTCACTTCGTACAAGAAAACTCTTACATCTTCACAAACAGGAGTCAGCTTGGGAATATGACCCTCTCTATTTGCTTTTGGAGAAGCCATCTCTTCTAAATCAGAACCTGATTCCGCTGTCGAGGTATCACTAACTTTTATCTGAGCCAAATGGGACATTATTCTTACTGTCAGATACAAAATTATCATAAACAAGTTTCGCATCCAAATCTGAAAGACCTTTACCGCAGCATAGGATGGCTTATCCAATGAGGACATACGGAAATCATTGTTTTGAGCCGATCTTTGCCTGCAGAGCGGTCCACCACTTTGAACCATCTACAGTTGGGGGAGATCACTTGAGTAACAATAACATATTTTGCGTTATTCTGATAAACTCAAACACAGTAAACGATTTTTACCTTTAATATCTCTGGATCATTCCAGGGCCCTTTATCAGATCTCATACAACCACCTTGATCTGCACAAGTGCAAGTGCCACCAAGAAAATCTGGCAGCTGGCTGAACAAGTTCCAAATATGGTTAGAGAGTTAAATTATATTTTGGACTTATGTGAACCAAACAAGAGGCCTGAATATTTTCTACCTTGCATCAATTATCTCAAGTAATTTGTTCTGGTACTTGCTGCCAACAACCTAATAGAACAATATATTGACACTAGTCAATGCGATTAAGAATAATCTTTAGGATAACTATATGGAAATGTGGATGAATATGAAGAAATAAAGGAAAATTTACATGAATCTTTGTGACTGTTTTTGGATCAAGAAATGATTTCACAGTTCCCCAAAGTAGCTTAAAACCCGAGCCAGCGTTGATGATGAACATACGATGAAGTGTCTGCATATATGTTATATGGTATCTCACATATTACTTTATTAAACTAATTTGAAGACACACATTTTGTTACAAAATCAATAGCAGCCAGTTCCTACCTCAGGGTAATTATCATTATCAATCTTTTGCAGCTGGATTATAAGATCCCTCGCAGGCTTAGAAAAATTCTTTAATCCCTGCAAAACATAATTATAGAACTCTTAAGAAAAAATATGCAGGACAATAAACACTAGACACGGAAAACTATACAGAATCTGATTTGTTTAAGTACCACGCCTTGGACGTCTAGAATGGTTGTGCTAGAGTCAATGTGTCTCTTAGCAGCAATGCAACAAGCTGGAAGCTTTATGGTGATAGTTTTCTCAAACTCTCGAACATGATACCTTATGTATCTTTCCAATGTAGTGACTTGCATTAGTTTGGCCGGATCAACTTGTCCTAATCTTTCAATGTAAACAGGTCTTCCTTCTTTATCGACACCATGATAACCCTGAGGGTAGTATTTGAGAACTTCATCTAACTCTTGAAACTCAAAATCCTATTGACGGAGAATCAAACTCTCATCAGCCAAAAGAAAACATCACATGATTTTGGCACGCATTTTGAGAGAAAAAAAACATTTTACCTCGAAAATTGTGTCAGTTCTAAAATCTTTTCTCCATTGAATCATGTTACTCCACATTAACTTCGTTTTTCCAACATCAAATTTCCTAGCTTTTAGGAATCTAAAGAGAACAAGAACATGAGAACTATCATCAATCATCACCATCTAGAAGTTAAAGAAAGAAAGAATTGAGAGAGAGAGAGAGAGAGAGAGAGAGAGAACAATCACCTCAACATAATGTGATAATCATCAAGTGTTGGAGGTAACAAATTCTCAGAGATGAGCAAATTTCGGAATTCGTCGACAGCTCGCAATTCTTCTACATCGTGAATATCTTCAATGGTAAGAGAGAAATTCCGATCAGTGCTTCTTCTTCTGCTGCCTTTCTTCTTCAACGAGTGTCTAAGTTTGCTTGAAGCTTTGGCTGCTTTCTTCTTGAAATTAAAATTCCCAATTCTGGTTTTCTTCTCATCCTCAGAAACTTCAAAATCTGACCTCCTTTCTCTTCTCTCATCATTACTCGAACACCCTTCAAAACCTTAAAACCACAAATTTCAATATCATAAACAACAACAAAAAATCCCAAATTTAAATCTCCCAAAACATGTCTCTTGTCAAACTCAATTTACAATCCGAAATCTATAACTGAAACCACTGGAATTGCATAATTTAGCAAACCCGCGATAATTAGGGAAAAGGGTGAAAATTTACTCACAAGGCCTAGCGAATCGATCAAGAGAGCCAGACATGAGGAATCAAAGATATCCACGAAACGAATCCGAGAATTGAGGAACTCGAAATCGCGCAGCCGAGAGAAAGAAAGAGAGAGAGAAGATGAAAGAGACGTAAGAGGGAGATGTAAAGTGAAGGTTTTTATAATCTCATAATTAATCTTCTTTAATTAAGATTACGTTAGAAATAATTAGACTATAAGAAGTGGTTGATTATGGCCGGAATTACAACGGTAGACGCAAAGATCGTCGGTGATTATTTTCTTTCTTACTTGTTCAAGAAATTAAAAACCCAGTCTTTGGCTTTCTTGCTCTGTTTTGTTTAAAAGGCTTGCCTTTAAGAAATTAATAGATCGATACCCGGGCTAAGCTGCAGTATGTTTTTTCTTTTTCTTTTTTTTGTAAAATCAATCTAAAAATAAAAATATCCTAACAGTTTTGGAAAGATGAGAAGAAAATTTGAAAACAATATTGAGTAAAATATCGTAAGTGTAACGTGGTTAATTGGAATACTGTGACGTTAAAACTTGAACGGATCAAATGACTAAATTTGATAAGCACACTGCTATGTAAATACCAAAACATCCAATATTGCAGGACAACCAATATGTAAAATAGCACTGCTACGATTTTTTAAACAAAAATTTAATAATTATAATATGTCAAAGCTTTAATCTATAGTTTATAATTAAAGGGATATCTACTTTAATATATAAAGATTATAGAGTTAATGAAACAGAAACTTACCAACTACGAGAAATTAGTCGTTCACCTATATTTATACGAAATCTAAAATTGTCAAGTTAGTGAAATGATTTGTGATATCACATTAATTTAAATTGTCAGCAAAAAATCTAAATTTAAAATTTTAAAAGAAAGAAAAAACGCGTAGCAAAAGCTATCTGAATACAATGTTTCAGATTTGGCCATTATTATTATCCGTTCACAGAGAAATTCACTTGGTTAGATTAGTTTTAAATTTTAATTTATGAATTTTCAATTATATTTAACCACGTGAATTTATTACATATATTATTAAATGTTTAGTAAGATATTTCAAAAAAAGAATATAACCGAGAAGAAAGAGCATAGAACTTATTCACCTGAAGATAATAAAATAAAATTATCCAGTTTTATATTCAAGATCTGTTTTTGACACAGCTTAAATGGAGTAGCGAACAAAACAAAAGACACTGCAGTTCTGTCGGCAAGGCAAATCTGATTTGACCTTTCTTCCAACTTTGTGAACCATATATTATTCTGTTCGAAAAATCGTCCTTAGGCAAACACTATTTGATTCGATTTTCGTGTAATCAGATAGGTTAAACAGTTATTATAGTTAAACGGTTAAAACGGTGATAAGGCAGTTGAGGTGGCTGTTTAAAAAATAAAATTAAAATTAAAAAACAAAAATATTTTTTTAATATTAATTCTATGTTTATATTATTTTTCTTTAAATTTTAAATTTTGTAAAAAATATTAATTCTAAATTATGTGATTTATATTATTTTTATATTTATATTATATATAGTTAATTTATCATATATAAAATTTAATTTATTTAAAAATCGTCTAAACCGCCTAAAATCGCCTAAATCCCGATTAATCTTTCTAGACGTTAGAGGAAAGGTCACTGCTCGCCTAGCGCTTTTTTGAAACCATATATACATATATAAAGATAT